>PQXL01000393.1:0-38317 GCA_004916875.1 Botrytis galanthina
TAATATAAATAATATTTTATAGAATCTATAACTAAAATATTTTTAAATTCAAATCCTAGTTTTTTTCTATAATAAAATCTTCAATACAATTCAATAAAAAAAGAAAGATTAATATCTCTCCAAATGATGGAAAGAATGTATATCTCTTCCGATTAGATTCCAGAAGACTAGGCTCAGATTGGTGGGAAATGAATTGAATTAATCTAAAAGAAGTAATGGGATGGGTAATCCCTTTTATACCCGCTTTTAATCTATATACAGGAAAGAACCCCCCTCTAAGCTTCACCTTCCTTTTACCACCAACTAAACTTTGGAAGCGCGTCGCGAAAGGCTGATTGATCATGAACTTGGTTCAAAAAAGACAGTGACATGAGATACGAAAGCCTTGAGGTGCATCTTACATGTTCTCTATTAGAAACATTCTTTCATCTTGGAATTCCATATTCGAACTCAAGAAGATGTGAATTACTCCGTGATAGCTGCCAAGAGTTGACGACTAAAATTGCTCCTCCCACTTTCCATCCACCTTCAACTTCTATCAATGTAAATTAACTTACAAGAAACGATCTTCATCTGGCCAACATCATCACATCTATCCCACCACTCATAGATTACTGCGCCATATCTCACCCCGCACTAGGCACAACATCCATCTGAACTCTCTCGCGCTGCTGATTGGTCAATGCCATTCTTCTCCCGGCGTCAAAGGTCTTCAGAGTTCACATGCATAAGCTATGGATGGAAAGAATGCATCTCCCCACAAAAATCCATGCATTTTCCACGAGATTTCTTATCAACACCATCATATGCGCACAAAATATGGAGTGCATGGATGCCATGTGGTCTGTAGGAATAAGATGATGGAGTAATCTCTTCCTACACTTTAATATGTGATGGAGAAGGAAGTTGAGGAAGAAGAATCAGGGAAGGTTGGTGTAAGAAGGTCGATGAGCCTCATTCCAGGTCTTTATGTACTGGACATATCTCCCAGTTTTCATTCACATTTTTCACTCTTGGTACCGATAAGTCTACGGCCACTCTTTCTTTCTTGTCTTTCTTTAATCCGTCTCATTCGTTTTACTTTTTGTCACTTTACGTACTTGGCATTCTTGAACGACGTGCATGTTTGTTGTTCTTTTTTGCTGTTGGAACTTCATTGGATTGTGAGAGTGCATTCTGATACACATTCTTTACTTATATCTCACACTCCACGTCTCGGAGAAACTATCATTAAAACTTATTCCGAATTATCGAATTCGATTACACTACACTACGTCATATACATCACCCGAAATGTCTTCTTCAACTTCCTCCTACGATCTCACCTCAAACCCTCCTTTCACACCAAAAAATAGAACACCAGTTCGTTCCTCCTCAACTTCATCTACAACCTCGTCATCACCCTCATCTCACAACTTCCAATTTACCCCCAAACCGCTTGTCCTCATGCGTTCCTCCTCTGCATCCTCCACATCCTCGACGCAATCCCGCACTTCTCAACCCTCATCACCATTCCTCGAACCGCCTTCACGATATGAATCGAGACACCCGAGCGAACTCATCTATAGACGAATGCCGGATAGTCCTAAACCTCATTACTTCTATGAGAGACCTGGGTTTTTCATCCCGAAGAGATCGGCGCCTAAGGCGCCGGGTGAGCCAAGATCAAAGGTGGTTTTTATTGGAGGGATGGATGGGGATGAAGAGGATGATGATGAATGAGCTGGAGATTTATGGGTTGTTATCTTATGAAAATTTCATATGGAGTATCGAGTATTGGAAATGATACAATGAGGAGACGATGACGCGACAGGCTCATTTGATTCGAGGGAAGCTGAATATTGGAACAACGATTTTCTTTTCTATAAGGTCCATCAAGACAAACGAGTCTGGGGTTTCCGGATAGAGACCTGAATCTTTCATTCTTGTTTGGGTTGAATTGCTGGTGCATACTAGATTGGAGATGGTATAAAATACAGGCATCGGGGCGCTACCATTCGTTTATACCCGGGGTTTATCATTCTTTTACCACATATATCTATCCAACATTATGCATAGACATATTTCCTTTTATACCAGTACCCGACACTCGTTTATTGGGGGTACATTTTAGGGATATCTTTAAATAAATAAATCATTCATTCATTTCTCAGATGTACGAACTTCTTTGAGTGCCCTGTTATAAGTGACCAAGAATCATTGCATTGAGGGAAATTTTATGAGCAAACATATGATTGATGCGAAATTAGTGTTTTGGTATCGAACACCAGGACAAGTATCATGACCTCTTCTAACCTAGTGATATCTTTTTCACCGTCATCGTATCCTATTCATATACCATATGTCACACTTAATCTACATTTCCCAACTTCCCCACCCGACTATAACTATCCACCCTCTTCCTCACCACCCTAAGATCCGCCCGCAAATTCTGAACTTCCTCTTCAAGCCGCACATTACTCGTCTTGCAACTAGACCTTGCGGGCGGGTTTCTCAACCGATCTATAAAATCTCTCTTCAACCTACATGTCTCATCATCTCTACTCTCCTCCTTCTTAACCGTCACATGCATTTGCACCAGTATAACAATTCCCTCTATCATCTCATCATTCTCTAAATTCCTCGTTGCGGCTCCCCAATCCTCCATTTCTATATTCCCACTCCCCGCTTCCGCATCGCTTCCCACATTACTTCTCCTGCAGGACCGATCTGCCGGTCCGAGATCTTTGCTCATACGCGTGTACAATCCTGACATACGATCAGTTTTGGAAGCGAGCTGAGGAGAGGGAGGGATAGTTTTTGTAGAGGTGGCATTATTGGAGCCGTATTTGATCGTGGCGGTGAAGCTTTATGAAGGGGGGTGGAACGTCTATCTGGGAAGCGAGAATCTTTGTTGGAGAAGAGTGAGATTGTCGCAGGTTATGCCGATGGCTTCTTTCATGTAGATTCAGATTCGTCCTTTGACTTGGGAGACTGGGTGTGTTTTAGTGGTTTCTTTGAAGTGGTTCTATGTGGGAAATAGCTTCGCTAGATGAGGTGAACGAGTTATCTTATGGTCGTGGATTATGTTCTTGGAGGGTTCTATACAGAAAATGGAGCTTACAAGTGAGGTCTTCGGTATCAATAGTAAAGAAGGCATCTAGACGAATAATGCTAGTTATGATAAATCTAGAAAAAATTTGAAAAATTGTCAACATGTGATACTCACTTCCTTGCATCACACACAGTACATGATGAAGAAACTTACACAACACCAACTGCAAATGTACATATAAGCGTAACATTCCTTCTCAAATTCATTTGTAACTTCCAAATCATAGGTATTGGCTGGCATACAGAGAATCGCACAATCCCCGAGAAAACTCAAAAGACCATTCGTGAAAGATATCGTCTTTAACGCGTTTGGGAAGCAATGGCCTTTTTGGTCTTGGTTGGAAAAGTAAGACACTGGAGTGCATTCAAAAGTTGATGCTCCGAAAGCCGTAATCGTCCATAGTAGTGTGTAGATGCAGATAACCCAAGCAGATTTTCTCGTTTTTGTTGTAGAAAATAAACGGACGTAGAGAAGAATCAGGAAAGTCTTGAGGTAGAAAAGACAGAATGATTGAAGTCTTTGAATCATCTATATTGACTTTGAAAAGGATTCGTTGCTATTGCAATTCTAGGAAATTGGGCTACGAATAGACGAACAGAAACTTTCGCTTGACGCTCTCGCAGCCCTACACTCAATCCTGTTGATCATTTAGTACATGATGATATTATGATAGTAGTAAGATAAATATTCCTCAACTTCGAATGAGATGGAATACTACATACCATATAATTCACAAATAGGGGCACCCAGACTAAACAGTAACGCAACATCCATAAACCAATCTTCATATTGTATCCTGGCGACGGTGTAAAGTTTTGCAAATATTTTCAACACAAAAGAGGCGATGGATAAGACGAGAAGAAAGGGTTGTTGAAACTGGCACAAGTGACCTCTTGCTTTGCACTCCAAAGTCATCGAGACGCGGCGTACCCATTGTGCAAAAGTTCGGTGTAGTCAGAAGAGTAATAAAGAGCGCATTTGACGCAATGTAGTCAGTTTAGCGCAGGAAACAAGGATATGAAGTAGACTTATTTTCAAAAACTGTCTCATAGACAGCACCTAACGAAGTTTTGCCAATGGGAGTAGGATATCAGGTAAAGATCATTATCCGATAGTTGATTCGACGTTGAAAGTCTTGCACACTGTAAAGCATCTATGTATCAGAATGTAGAGCATGCTTTTCCCTGATTTATCTTTACAGTTCTGTGAAATGGTCTGCTGCATCACACAGGAGATATCTTCAGGCCAGTAAAATGCATATAATATTGACTATATAGATTGAATCGTCTAAAGGCTAGAATCGAGCTACAAAGTGGAAGTGATATATACATATCGCGCTAGTGCACGTGCTATATCTTTCCAGCATATACAAATAACTAAGATATACAAAGTCTCCTTCACTCGCTGGATCGATATTTTCCTCACCCTCTTCTACGACCGACACCTCTCTGATCGACTTCCCCTCTCCATCGCCAAACAAATACATCAACGGTATCTGGGTCCCGAATCCCGTCTCTACGCTCTCTGCTTCCCAGGTATCCTCAACCCCTTCGGACTCTGTCTCTTTGGTGCTGATCTCCTCTATCATCTTCACTGGGTCGTTCTCGCTCTCGCTACTGTCCTCGTCACTTTTGGCCCCTTGTTTATTACACCCATCACTGAAAATTATGTTAATGAATGGTTGATTGGTAACTCGGCAGAAGTATCTATTGCTGTTGATTTCTACCGGGTGAGATTTGGTCTTAGCGTTGCGTTTTATGTTAAACCTTGGGCGGAGGGTATGAATGTAGTGTGAAGATATGGGACGATAGTGTTTTTAGAGGTGGTGGGTCTGTTGTGTATCCATTGTGTTATTGGTGTGCAAGGAACATAGAATTAGGGAGGTAAATTTTAGTTGGTTTGGGAGGAGCGAGGAGAGAGACCAGTTTGTTGAGGAGAAGAGGATGGGGGTTTAGGGGGTCATGTTTGTTTGATGGAAGAACCAATGTGGGATGTGTAAAGATTATAACCCGTAAAATCTCTATATAGAAAACTCATCGAAGTTCGATCGCTTGATCTTTTGCTGGATGAAACATATGTGCAATGAAGCCTTTCTAATCTCTACATACTGAGATAAGTGACCAAAGCAAAATACCACACACGTCAAGTCACAGCAGCCCCATCTCAAACAATACAAATATCTCACTCCAATTTATGTCTCTAGATCCCACAACCCTACCCGGGTACTCTCAACACCACACCCATCTACTAAACCTTCGATCCCTTTCCTTTCCCGTTTCCAAATTCCAATATCCCGAAGTACAGAGACTCGCATATCTCTTTTCCAAACGGTAAACAATTCAGAAATTAACAAATACACAGTATAAAATACAAAATCCAGAGAGTCCCTTGAATACCCCCCTCTTCCATACTCTACCTACAACCATCCCCATCCTCAACTCCCTAACCAAACCAAACCAATAGAAACAAGAATACCCCTCAAGAAGCAAACTCCAGAACAATACATTCCGCTCTCATACTCCTTTCCTTTCCTTTCCTTTCCTCAAAGGCTATAAGCTTACCATTTCGTGCCATCGCAAAGAACAAATCGACTCTGACTACCTAGATAGGCATCTAGGCATCTAGTAAATAAATAATCAACCCTCAACTCATCACCCGGTATCATTGTATTCACCCAGCAAACAACAGTGACATATTTACATTCACTCGTCTCTTCGTGGAGATATACTTGATACCTACCTATAGATCAATGAGATCATCAGTTAGAATCTCAAGAAGAATACTAACCAGGGAAGATATTTTTGAGGTGTGACATAGGTAGTATATGGATGTGGATACTATGGATGTGAATACTAGATGAGGAAGAGGGAAAGAAAGATTCGGTATGGTAGATCGGTAGGCGCTTGCCTTTAGGAAATCGAATATTGTGAGCGCGGATAGATGATTTTTTTTGCTTTCACAGGAGAAATGTAGAGGGATAGCTGTGGATGTATGTTTGTGGATTATCGCATTGATTCATTATACTATCCTATCCTATTCCGTTTCATTTCATTTCATTTCATCCTCATATCAAAGATGCATAATGACATATCTTACTTATTTATCCAGACAAGGCGTATCTTTTTCTCATTCCTTCCATCCATCCATCCATCCATCCATTCATTCATTCATTCCCTGAAAAGTAAAACATTAAATCGGCCGTAACTCCCTCTCCAACCCATCCTTCCCATCCCATGCCATCATAACACATCCACCCTAACCTCCCTAAACATACGTTCTCCTATGACTTCCACTTCGTCTACTCCTATGGCTTCCACTTCGACGATGTCCATGTCTAGTCACATGAGTCTCCCTCACATAAACCTTCTCATCTCTCCTGGCCGTTCTCTCATGGCCCTTGCCCACCATACAAGCCAGCAAACTCGTGATGAAAAAGAAAATGCAATTCATGATTCCAAACGCAAAGCACGCTTTGAGCATCGCACACGTTTTATCCACTTTCACACTCACGCCATTGATATTCGCATTTCCAAAGGCCCCGAAATTGATGTAGTAACCGGGGGTCGTGGTCAAATGCGAACAATCGGAATTGGTGATGAAGCGCAGCTCGTACACGCCGGCGATAAAGGCACCCACGAAACAGAGATCGATGAAGGAGACGAAGAGCGCGTTGGAGCGCGTGCGGTGGTAGGTGAAGAGCGTGGCGATGGCCCAGGCGCAGGCGAGCACGGAGACGATGAACAGCACCAGGATGTAGTTGGGGGTCAGCGCATTGTTGGATGCGTAGATGTTGACGAAGAAGGCGAGCATGCCGAGTGTTGGGATCTATGGCGCGGAAAAGAAAAGTGTTAGTTTTAGTGCAAGGTGAGGAATTGGGAACTCATCATGAGTGATTGCATACCAGAGTGATGATCTCGCAAAATCGCCAAAAGGCGAAGAACATTCCGAAAAGCATTGTGAGGAGTTTATGATCTTTTCAGAATTTGTTGTGGGTGGTGAGAGAAGTATATGATTATTGATGTGACAGCGAGGAGCGAATCTTTGCAATTATTTTTATGATTGCGATAGTGATATGGTTATGGTGAAATATAACTTGGAGCTGAAGTCGGCTTATCTTATGCGACAACGACGATGATGATGATGATGCTGCTAAAGCCGAGTCTCCCAAACGTACGAATCAAATTCGCTTCCACGCAATGATGTGCTTGCTTCAATTCGCAAGCCACGAGAAATAAAAAGCTCCCTGAATCAAAGCAGTGAATAAGTATCTAGATACGTGATAAATAAAAAGAAAGAAAGAAGAAGAAAAAAAGTTCGTCGACAAGATGCGAAGCTAGGTCCTCTTATCGAATCTCAATCCCACCCACAGACACCGATGGATTGAATTGAGGTTGGGATGGATTTGCCCTGCTTTTGGGTATGATGCAGCCTTGTTTCTTGACCTACCTAGCTAGTCGTTTGGGAAGGGAATGGGGGTATGGTTGGTGGATGTGGGATCTTGGATGGGGGACAGGATGTGGATGGTGGGTTTTGCTTGCTTGGTTGCTTGCTTGCTTGCCTCGAACTGGCTTGTCTAATTCCTTCGAGGTGAAAGAGTGACAAGGGTGGAAAACAAGAATGTGGAGAGCAGGATGGATATGCGATGCGCTGGGTAAATGCTGACGACAAGAGTGACAAGGCTCGCTTTGGGAAAAGTTTCTTTGCTTTTCTCTGCTTGTGGGTGGATGGATGGATGGATGGATGGGTCGGGTGTAACGGTAAGGGTAACGGTGTGTGAAATAGCTACGGAGTATTTGTGAGGTTTTATATGACGTCGGTGAAGATCTAATTGATATGATTTAGATTCTTATCGATAATCAGTAAAATCTTGCTTGTTTGCTTGAATTGCGTAGTGATTGAGATTATCTCGTCTCGTCTCGTCTCGTCTGGTCTCGTCTGGCCTCGTCTCCTTTTCATACAACATACACACTTTGATATATTGTACGGCATCTACAGACAGTCTACAATGCACAAAATGTACAGGTCCAAAGATCAAATAAAGAGATGGCTGGATTAGAATAGGAATATAATCCTAGATACGATACTAGGTAGACAGTATTTTATATAATTAGATTATCTATTACGCACGGAGTATACCTATTACCTACCTACATTTACAAGCTGCATCCCGTTTTATATCACATAATTCCTCTCAACTGACAGTCTTACCCCCCCAAAACTCAATTTCGTTGCTATCAAAAAAATGGCGGGGTTGGGTTTAGAGTATCAAAATAAAAGAAGTGGCAGGTTATTGGCGCCCAAAGATCCTGGACTAATCACTACCTAGATACTAGATACCTAGATACCTACTAGGTCAATGCAGGGTGACAACATCTGTTTTTAATATCCGATGAACTCGAAACAAAGTCCAGATGTCAATGAAAAAGAGAGAAAGAGAGAGAGAGAAAAAAAAAGAAGAAAAAAGGCACCGAGATGATCATATTGGAAGGAGATCTTGGTAAGTTGGGTAGTTGGGATAATCTGGTATTACATTCTGATCTAGGATCAATTGGATGTAGAGTCTAAAGTTTCATTAGATTTTTTTGCCAACTCAACAAGATGATTCGATTATTCTCGACTTTTCCAGGTACAGATGTACCGACAGGTATAGTGGTGGGGAATATCGTATGTACCTATTCGTTGTACCTGTTCGCCGAGTTGATGAAACTTATTCCTTCATCGGCGGTGAATCGTCAAGAGCTTCCATAACTTGTCGTTGACTCCATTTTTCGCCGAGTTTCTTCTCCTGATGTTTCAATTACACGAAAAGTACATTTTGAGGGCTTAGTACATGCTGCAGGTCAGGCCCGTACCGCTAGATCAATTTGTAGGTCCAGAACTAGTCAAATTTGTGACGACAGCTCCAGTTTTTCGCACGAGTCATGTTTGAATTGAGAAAAAAAAGGGTATCAACATTTTAGACCAGTCTTTCTGACAATTTCTGTCCAATTTTGGCCGTTTTCAAATCGCATCTAGAAAGCAATTGTTCAACTCCGCGAAGCGTCTTCACCAACCGTATATCCTCTTGCTACACCACTTCTCCCTTCTTCAACAACCGCAGCAATTTCTCTTTCTTTGCCTTCATCAATAGCCTCTTTATCGTAATCACTACCCAAACCTGTCCAGGTTCTCTTCTCTCTCAGATATTCTGCACCAGGACTAACCTCTCCATTGACGGTTGCCATTTCCATTTTTGCTCTCTTGACAAGTTTATTTGATGCGTTGGGCTGTAATCCATTTTCCAATGCTTTCTTAGGCTCTGAAGAAGTCGTCTGAGAGGAGCGCATAGGCCGGGAATGTGAGACGTAACGGCCAGTTCGAAGATCAAATTCGGGAGGCATCGATTCTTCTTCGGAGTCTTCTGCATCTTCGGTTGGATTTCCAGCCTCCGAATCCTGAACATTCGATTCAATAGGTTCCGCAGACATAGTAGGAGCAGTAGTAGCTTGCAAGTTCAAAGCATTGAAGTCTGCAACCCAATCACCACCCCAAACTCGCTCATCATCACTCTGTAAGGCTAATGCCAATTCAAAGGGTGTGATGACTGGTTTGAATAACGCTTCCCCTTCTACCAAACTACTCTCCCAACATCCTACCACTACCCATCCATCAATTTCACTAAAATTCGCCAATTTCGCAGCATTGACCTTCCCGACCACAAACGTGTAGGATTTCTTTCCCTTTGATCGTATAAGTGATGCCAGCGAATTGACAGTAGGTAAATAATTCGTTACACTTAGGGTGTTTATCAGGATACCAAATACTGAAGAGGAAGACTGTGATGTCAGTAAGGCATATCTCCGCATGAGTGCCCTTGCTGTGTTCGTCTTCGTCGTTTCGTTTCCGGTCGTAGAATCTGTAGAATAAATATGCATCTCCTTGACTCTACTTGACAACGTAAGTAGTAACGCAGATGGTGGTTCGCTAATGTGAAATAAACTATAATCCTTCATATCTACCCCTTCATCTAACTTTCGGTTCGGTATTGTGGCACTGGGGTTGTGTGTGATTTCCGGCGCAAGTATATTTTCAAAGCCTCTTTCTCGTAATTGGGCGACTATAGGTGAAACATGCGAGTGGTATGTAATATCAGCCATAATGACAATTTTGTCGGACTTCTCCTTATACGTGTTCTCGAAAGCTTGAATGACCGATTCGAGGTTCAGTGGGCGAGATGTGAAGACGTAAATCACAGGTAGTCGTGCGGTAGGAGATAGACAAGCGCGGCCATAATGAACGACTACTTGCGCATCGACGTGCTCGGCGGCGATTTCATCAACACAACAAGATCCATAAGATGTATCTGCCAATATGTATAGTTTATGTCGAATGCTCGATGTCGCGATGTTCGCGGATGGGTTGCTGAAGTCTGTGCCTTCATCTTTTGCGGCTTCGCTCGAACTTGGTTTCGTAGGTAATTTCCGAAGTCTACTCTCCAATTCCTGAAATACTCGAGGTGCATCTGACAACATTCCATCCGAAAACTGTAGAGCTATTTTCTTCCATCCACCTTCTCGAATCTCATTCACCGTCCGCGAAATCTCGTAAACATCGTACAACTCTTCGTCTGAAAGTTTAGGGAGGTCATTCTTTTTGATCGAAGGTGTGGGATCTTCGAATATATGTACTTCTGGAGTCGATAGAACTGGGGCGGTGGTTAGTTGTTCCATCATTTTATTTCATATGTCAAAGAAAATTCATATGGCGGGGTTGAAATTATATTGCCGTTTTCGCCGCGGGGAAGGGCGGTGAGCACGGCAATATAATCTACCAAAGAATCCATCCACTCCTCTCTCTTTCTCATTCCGTCTGTTCTGCACTATCAACGCCGATAAATCTCAACTCTTTTCTACAATTTTCCATTTCTATCTTCATTCTCTCGGTGGAACTAGATGTCGATTGATTTATAATGTCAAGTGTCATTGATCTAAAACTCAAAGTCAATAAATACGATCTAAAGAAGCTCTAGTGACGCAGAGCTACCTAGTCTTGCAAGTGCTGACAATAAAATATCAATACCCAACCATAAGCATTCTTGAGACATTAATACTCATAAAGATGCAGAAGTGAGATTCGAGTCTTTTGAGTGGTTTTGATACTGCTTTTGGCCTGCTGCTATGGCGATCGGCCATTTCAGATGTACCACGCATTCTCAAAAGAGACTGTGTGCGAGCCAGTGCTGGCATCATCCAATTAGTCAACTGCGTGGCAAGGCTGTCGATGAGTGTTATCCGATGATTTGTAGTGAAGCCGCTTGTAAGCCTTATTGGTGATTCATGCAGGGGAATTTGGGTAATCCCACCCTTGGGTGCAGTAAAAAGCCTTTCTCATGCAAGGTAATTCTGTTCAGCCTGCGTTCACGCGCGAATAGTTGGGAATATATGAAAACAGTTCAAATGTTTACTCTCGATCTTATCCCCATCCCCAGTGAGTTAATTGATCACTCTTTCTGTTGGCGACACAATTCATCCTTCCAATTATTCAGTCATAATTCCTTAGTTTTGACATCTTCGCGCTCATGGATTATTCAAAAGCGTTCTCGATCGGAGATCTTAAAACACCATCAACATCTGCGTATACTATTGATGAATCTAAGACTCTTGGATCTCATTGCTTCACACCAGAACCCCCAACCCATCATCCACACCATGTTGGAAAAGTTATTACCGATGCAGATTGGCCAGTTCTAAAACCAATTATTCGTCGTCTGTACATCGTTGACAATTTGACATTTCTCAAAGTCAAGGAGGCGCTCAAATTGGAGTTCGGATACAATATCACGTAAGTTTGGTTGGAAGTTGACTTGGTGCCCGTTGATTTAAATTGAGAACTGCGATCTGACGAAAACAGAAGACGACAATTTACTCGAAAAGTCGAAAGCTGGGGCTTTAAAAAGAATTTCAGGAAAGATGAAAGAGATG
Organism: Botrytis galanthina; assembly: GCA_004916875.1. Taxonomy (NCBI): domain Eukaryota; kingdom Fungi; phylum Ascomycota; class Leotiomycetes; order Helotiales; family Sclerotiniaceae; genus Botrytis; species Botrytis galanthina. The sequence goes on from PQXL01000393.1 coordinate 12,055, forward strand.
AGATTATGAAGAGCGGAAGAATCCCTCAAAGGTTTACACACGACTCACGAATTAACCAAAAAAGGGTTGAGCGCTTGCAGAAAAGAAATGCCGCACGTATGGGTCCTGGAGTCGAATGCGAAGATAATGAGAGATCTCTCATACAGGACCAGGACTTTTCTCCAAAAACGAACGCGATCAAAGAAGCTTCATTGGACCTTGAACCTTGCTATACTATAAACGGGGATCAAAACGCGGCACTTGAAGACCACAACATGACTATAGAAGAGATCCCTAGATCAGAGTTTCCTCATGACATAGTCACACAAGACACCGAGGACGAATGGCCTTTCAGTCAATCTACTGAAGATGATTCCGGAAGTTCATGGTTGGCTGAATTGTTTGTGCAACTTGAGATTGCAGAAATCATTGCATCCACAAGCCTTGAGACTGAGAAGCAGTGGGATGTCGAAGAAGCACGATTTATATCCGGAACAGCAATGAAGGAGCTCTTCGATCCATATGATAACAATTTAGTATGTGGTGGGTCCTCCCAGGCTCAAAGGTACAAGCACTACCCACATCAACTTTCCGCTAGAAGTAGCTCGCTACAAACCCACAGTTCAGGAATACATCAATGTCACTGGAGTCCTCTATTCGAGATTGACATCTTCTCGCCGTCTAAAGACTTCAACAACCGCGCACATAATAGTGTGATCCGTTCAATTGCATCGTTCCAAGAGATGTCAATAGATTTGGAGGCAAAATTGTCGAAATTAGAAAGAGTACTACCAGCGAATTCTCCAGCAATCATTTCGACCCTGGAGTGCTTGATGTTTGTCTACGACCGACTTCCTTGGAAGGAAAAAGTTGCAATGGCATGTAAAAAGCTATTCCATGCAAGACAAAAAGAACGATTCCCCAATACGTACAAAATTGTAGAATCGTATCTTTGGTTTGTCGATTCCTACGTTTCTTCGGGGAATCTGAGGATTGGGAGGGATCTGCATTTCATTTTGCACCCAGAAATAGAAACGGCTGTGGGTTCTCAACATCCACTACGTATTCAATCATCTTATTTGATGGCCAAGATCTTACATGAAGAAGACCAGCATCGCGAAGCTGAAAATATAATCCGTCCTTTGATGCAGATAGTTCTAGCTAAGTTAGGGCACAACCACTTGTTAACCATAAGAGTCATGAATCTATTGTCTTCGATCTTGAAAGCAAAGCGTTATCTGGTGGAGGCCAATAGGCTGTCTAGATACATTCTTCAAGTTTCCAATCAATCAGACTTGGGTGTAGCTTGGTTCGAAAGCGCAAGCTCACTCATCTTTGTATTAGAAGCCCAGGACCTTTACAACGAGAGTCTCGATCTGTCTCATCACGTATTCAAATTATCAGCTGAAGTCTTTCTTGGTGGAAACCTTACATACCCTATTCATCAAACGAGAGCCCTCATGGAACAACACAATGAAGTATCACAGGCAATTGTTATGCGTAAGCGTCTCGATAATTTCCTTTTCTCAAGTGAAATGGCGAAAACCATCATTAAGAGAGAGTTTAAAATCGTCTTACGTAACACTCTTTGGAGAATGTGGAGTATTCGCGAAGTTTCACTTAACTTATAACCATTTCTCGAGTGGGCGCTCAAATTGCACGTATGGGACCATATAACTGTTGTTTAACATTGTATACACCTTTCACGATATGATGAAGCTTTGAGGTTTTTGGAGAGATTTCTGGAAAAATGCAGGAGTCATTTCAAACAGGGCTCACCCATTGCAGGATGGATCGAGGAAACCCAAGATAGAATGCACAGAATGTAAGGAGGGGTTGAAGATGTCAAAACATTTTTAGCGACACTGGGTGAAACATCACGATGTCTATGAGGAAGAGGACGATGACGAGGCTCAATTTAAAGGTCGCGGGCCAAGGTTGGATGATATATTCAATATGGAATGAGATATCCCTGGGGATATAAGTTTCGAGGGGTTAGATCTTGATGATGATCTCTTATTGTAATTGAAACAAGGAATAGAGGGGCTAAAATAAGTTTCCGCTTTGGTATTTTCACTGCTGGAAGTTCTCGTTGGCTAGTAAAAATAAGATAGTGTCGTAACAATACACATGCCTTTTCCTGAACTACATTGCAACAACCTATGATCTAAAGTGTATACTAAGCCGACATATGCGGTACAATTAGGCTGGAATACAAAAGAGGCTCCATGTTTTTCCTAACCCAAATGAGTTTCTATACATCCTTGTTTCGTCTGTTGACTTCCGCGTGAATGCCCAAATCAAGCGCTCGATCATTTACTACTTGGGTAGGTGGCTGACATCAAATAGAACTACAGAAAAGACGAATGATACGGGCAACAACTCGGACTATATCGATATAAGTACGCTTCGTGCGTCACAACTCTGAAGGGGGTATTTGGACCAGCATACGGTGTAGGTGTAGCTAGATATATCGTTTACGCTCTCGGACTCTGGTTAGGTTATTGGGATGGTTATATTGTTACAGAAAGATTCAATATTCCACGTGAATGCAATACCTCAAAAGAATGACTGTGACTTTCCTAATTTCATTCCACACAAAAAGTGAAAATCTCTTATGATTATGTTTATCGTTAGATAGCATCAGACTTGGACTCTTAAGCATTCATCTGACGCTTTCCTGGAATTCATAGAAGATAATGCATCTCTCGACAGTCTCACACATCACACCACATTCAAGAACTTTATGTTTATAGATTGCATTCATAGAAATACATTTCGCATCTATTCGTCATCATCCATGACCTTTCCTCCCCCCTCCCCTTCCTAGAATATTCAATCATCAAGCATTCCCAAGCAACGTACCCTCCCAACCCTAGCCAAGATTAAAGAAATAGACGCCAAATCTTTCCATCTACAAGTTCCAAATATCAAAGTTCCAGGTATATCTATCATTTTCTTTCGGTCAGGAAAAGAAATGAAGTCGATGAAGATAAACATGAAAGTTCCCCAGGAAAAGAAAGAAAGTCCGGGAAAACAGAAGCACAATAAAGAAGAAAGAAGAAAAAATCCACCATGACACCACCAAAGCAACCAACCATTGAATTTTGGGTATCCATAGAATGATCTACCGAATCTGATCAGAACGCATTGAATCAGATCGGATTTGAAGAAAAAAAAATAGTAGAAAACAAGAAGAAATAATGTAAGGAGAAGAAAAATCTGATATTCTAGTGCGCTGCGTTCCTCAAGCCTGCTCGTCGAAATCTCTAATGTGCTTAGCGTGCATTCCTTGCTGACCAGAAAGCTGCGCATTTCGTCCTTTCTGGTGGCTCTTGTAGTTCTCAACAGGACTACTATTTCCACTGCTACTCCAAATTGGGTCTTCTAACTTCTCGATTCCAGGCGCGTAGCCGGTATTGCTTCGTTGTGGGAGACCGGTAGGATGAGAAGAAATAACGGGAGAGGCAACTGGAGTAGAAGAAGCGCTTTTATGGATTCTTAATCCTATTATTTCTCCTTCGTTTCCCGAGGGTGCGAAGTAAGAAGGATTTTGATGGGTGGGTGTTTTGGCGCGGGATTGTTGATTTGATGAACCATTGCGGCTTGAACCTGGATAGTGGCGTGTAGATCCATAGGAGGAAGAGGGAGTTTGTGGAAGAGGTGATTTGGGAGGGAGAGATGGTGGGTAGTTGTTGGGTGTGGAATAGTATTTGTCGGATGATCTTGAGGAATATTGTGGATCGATGACTTGTTTTGGAGGAGCGGGGAAGAGTGAAACGGTCTTCGGTGTTGGTGATTGTCGAGACTTGGGAGATATATCTCGTGTGCGGATGCTCAAGTTTTCTGCTCGTTGAAGGGTCTGATAACTTGCTTTGCTTTCGGCGACAGATACAGCGGTTGAGGTACGAGCGGTATCCATATCATTGGCGGTTTCTGCTTCAGAAAATGTGGTTGTTCTAGCCATACTCTCGTAGCTAGAGACGGAAGATAAAGATCTGCCTGTGGCAGTCGGTTCGAGTCTTTCTGGTACAGAATCAAGTCCATTGTTTTCGAAATTCGATTGTTTTCGCCATGCCGAAGATACGGTCCAGCAATAACTTCGACTGTGCTCAGCTTGTTGTCTGAGTGATTGATCTTCAATCCATGCAGGTTGTTGCTCTATTCTACCGGACAAGAAGTATTCCACCTCGTCAGAATAATCTAATCCTGGCGTGTCAACAACAAGTGTTGATAAAGTCTGCAAGATGAAATAAACAAGAACCCAGCGAGCTCTACGAGCGCTCCTTGGATCATATTCGCCGATTCTGTCTGTTTTTTCCCATTGCATGAACGCTTCCACCATTTCGTTACCCTCGTATTCGTCTCCAAGGAGAAAAATGTTTGTTGCCTCGGTATAAGCTAGAGCGGATTTTCTAGCTTCCAATTGTGTAATTCTCCCCAGAGTAGGTGGACACGATTGTGGCAGCTGAGCATAAGGATGTGGAATGGAAGGAATGTTGTGATGACTGTCGAATCGTTCGATCAGACCGACGAAATCACAATCATGACTATTAGGACGAAATTCTGGAGAACCAAGACGGACGATATTGGACCTGCGACTGTTCATTTTGGATGACCCATTCCAGACAACTTTTCGATCAACTAAGTAATCATAAAGTGCATAGAAATCGGCGGCGAGGGTTCTGACGATAAGTCTTGTAAGCCACCCATCGACGCTCCTAGAATCCGGTGGCATAGGAGGCCATGTCCCAAACATATCAGAGTAATGGTCGCGAAAGAATCCTTGAAGTCTGACAAAAGCTTCACGAGAGCTTACACCATGGTGACCTAAAGCTTCTGGCCAGTAAGATCCGTAGTCAAACCTAGCCAACAAATCTTCACAGTAAGCTACCTGACTTAAAGTTTCGACGCTGGCCTTGTCAAGCATCAACTTTGTAGCTGGTGAAACGTTCTTCCAGCTAGGTAACGAGGCAACTTGGTTGTACATCCCTGCACAGTGTACAAATGCCTCGTGCCATCCTTGTTGCCAGTGTATTTTCTTGTGTTCGCTCCAGATCAACGTGCTGCAAGCCAACTCCGGATCATCGCGAAGATCGTGCCATCCCATTGCTTTGGTGTAATTGACAGGAATATGTGACAGATTTTGGTTTCGAGGCATGATTGCCAAGAAGCGCTCATATACATCGGTGATTGCTTGATGTAAGGTGTATCCGACAATTCCTTTGTTAGAACATACCGCAAAGACGTTTCTCCAGGAAAGCTTATATCTCAGTAACTCCTGCTTTGAAACATTTCCAGCAGATGGTAACACAAATCTATACGAGATTTGGGAGGAGTCGAAACTTTTGCTAGATTCGGATCCAGGAGGAGTCGGTTGTCGGGGTCGTGGGGGACCATTTCGGTAGGATTCAGAGATGCTCATATTGTCCATATCGTCTGTCAAACCGTCGCGAAGTAGTGAATCTACTAATGGCGATCCTATTGTTTCAATCAAGTGAGATCCCAGTCTGAAAGCCGGTTGCAACATCTCATTGTCTTCTGCCTCGTTGGCGTAAAATACCAGAGCGTCTCCTTTCGGGTCCCAAAGATCTGGATCTCTGACATCAAGTTTATCCCATAACATGACTGGTTGTCCTTTTCGTCTCCACAACTTCATTTTTGGAGGTAATGGCGGAATATCTCCCTTGAGAGCTCTTCCTCGTTTGTAGGATGGCTGACTTTCATGGCTGGGGGCTCGTCGTAGGGGGCTGACAGGTCGTTGATTCGGATAGTGCATTCCTTCTGCTGCCAACTCATGCTTTTCTTCTCCGTTTGGTGTTGTGGGTGGGGTTTCATTTGGTACTTCTTTGCCCTTCTTCTTTTTGAAGACGTTTGCGAAATTGTGACGAAAACTCTCGCTGCTCTTCTCCATCTTTGAACGAAAGGCTGATTTTTCGATTCCAGAGGTTTCAATAATCGGCATTTCAGGTCTTCTGATTCGAGCATATCCAGGATTGTATTCGGGCTCATATTGACCGCTGTTGAGTGATCTCGCTGAGGGATCATCTGATCTCATGAAATCGTGATGATCTGAGAAATTTATTGAAGCGCCATTATCCATTCCATGAAAGTCCGAAATTGATGGATCGGACTTGAAGGAGGGGGTACGCTCTTTTCCTTTGAGTGTGTCATCTTTATTCAGGTAGTCATATCCTGCTTTGTTGTTCTTGTCCACCTTTACCTTCCTAACATAGGCTGACCTTCCCGACATGATGGCTGTTGGTTTCTGGAAAGAGCTGTATATTGTTCAACAGGTGGATAGTGAGAGTTTGGTTTGGAGTTTGAGAAGTATAAGAGTTTCGAGGGGAACTGAAGTGGTTGGTATTGGTATGTGAATCATCCAGCAGATTTGAAGCATAGACTGCAAAAGGAATGAGCTTTTCAAAAAAGAATTTAATGCAGTGAATAAGAGGTAAAGGGATTGTCAGATGAAGTCGGAAAGTCGGATTGCTATTCACAAAAAGAGGATAGAGCAATATTTTTTGGTCCACAAAATTTGTAGATAGGGAGAAGTTGCGCAAGACCGAAGTGAAAAGAGATTATTGATTCAGAAGAGCAAGTTGATATTGTTTTTCGATTAATTATTGTTGCGTGGATGTTGTGCAGTCCGGACATATGGTTGTTCCGAAATAAGAGGTTATTCGGATGAAAGTCAGACTTCACTGTCGCCATTCACTCCAGACAAGGGCGACCGAAACACACTTCCAAGGAACTTCCCAAGTGAAGACACTCAGCTCCCATACCAAGATCTAAATATATATGTGCTGAAGAACGGCCGGTATAATTAGCGTTAGACGACTTTTCAACACTCTGAAGATGTTGTGATGCTCAAAAGAACTGAAAGATAATGATACAGAACGAGAAGAAACGAAACAAGGGAAGTCAATGTTGAAACTTTTCCAACTGGAAGATGGTGGGGAAGGGAGGTAAGTTGTACTGGGGAATGACACAAGGATCAGGATGATGATTGCTCTTAGTCTATTGCTTTTTCCTTTCAAGGCTGACAATGTACGACCAGGAAAGGGCTTTCTTTTCCCCATGCAATGTGTGAGATTTGACATGAATGATATGCTCTTGCATATGGACTGGGGGTCAAGATACATCTGTTGCACTCGTAGTCGAGCTAGTAGAGCTAGTAGCACGAAGAAGGAAACTTTATAACTGGATCCTCTGGTGGAGTTTCTCGATATTGGCAGTCCCCCGCAACTCTGGTATGGCACCCCTCTCTGCTTTCCGTTCCCTTGGGTATCCTTCATCTGACGGAAGAGCCTGGATGGGTTAGACTGGTTCGAAACGGAAGACGGGATACCACGCATTCTGGGAAGCTAACGGTCGACTCAAGGGCTAGAATATGAGACCTTGTAACCTTTATTGGTTTATATGGGAATGTCTGAAATGGAAACTCAGAAGCTTTTTGCTTTTCTTAACCCTAATAATACTCTGTAGATTATCTTTCAGATCAGCACCTAAAAAGACTATAGGGTTCTTAGGGCTTCTGGATTTTCGATAAACTCAGTCACTTATTAATTACAAGAATCATTTGGATTTGAATCAATCAAGGCTATTCTGAAGTCTTCGAGTATAACATTTGAAGCTTGGGTATAACATTTGAAGCTTAGGTATAATATATGAAGCTTAGGTATAATATATGAAGCTTAGGTATAACATTTGAAGCTTAACTATAATATATGAAGCTTAAGTAATGATTAATCTTGAGTGTAATTAGTTGAAAGGGATGCTATCTTGTTCAACAGAATTGATTTGGTTATACACACCACTATGATGTTGTTACCGAAAATGGTTTAACGGAATTATCGAGATCGATAAGGGGCTTGGCGTTTAGCTGCTTTTTCTTTCGGACGCTTTCGTTTATATCCAATTATACGTATCCAATGGGTAAGTCATGTACGAGGTGTGTATTCAAGGATACAGTGAAGCACCTACATACATACATACATACCGATATTGGAGGAACGATTCGTCAGTTCTGTGTGGGATGGGGAGGTAAGGGAGTAGGCATGTGAAGGAAGCCAGACAACTACTCCGTGTAGGTATGCATAAAGTAAGCATAAGGCGAGAGGTGCCGTCTACTTACCTAGGTACAGACTTTTCCTTTACTATCACTTATTACAATTGCCTTTTCTCATTGTTTGTCGATAATTTCGAAATCTTGAAGTTGGCGAGCATCATTACTTTTCTTACTCAATGCAATTTCAAATCACTTCCCAGGCCGCACCTTGTAACACTTATCCGTTATCTATGTCAATTTCAGTGGGTTTGTCTCGATTTATCCATGATGTTTGCATTTACTATCTCCACCATGGCAGCAGGGTATGCACGCTACATCCGGCCCCACTGTCTGCCCTGGATTGTTTATGGGTTTAGAACCTTTTAGGGCTTCTATTGCATGAAACATTCCGAGGGATAACGAATGGAAGCTATCTTCTATATGGTTCATCTTATCTCATGTGCTTACATTACAGTATTCGCAAGGACAGCTTCTCAACTGACACGACTGAATTGGACTGGACATGACTTCGTGCCTCTATGGCTATATGGCCTCATGGACTGTCCTCTCTGAACCATGGTGCAGCGTTCCATGGAGGTAGCGAGGTAGTGGCAGCAATACCTCCTGCATCTAGCAACCCGGTCTCGAACGAATGATCGAGGAGAATGCCTTCTCTACCTACCTACATAGTACATACCTCCCTGGATCTCCTGGCAAGATCGATCTAATCCAATCAAGTCTCTTTATCGTCGATGATAAGAAGTTCATGCCGGAAAGTTTCCTCCCAACTGTTATCAATAAGATGGGCTAATTAATTCAACTCATTGCGTTTCGACTTTCATTTATTTAACATTTGTTACCGGAATTTCCATAACTTGGCTTACATTGCTAACATCTTTTGTCTTCGGACAAAACCCAGCAAAGTATTCACATCCGACGGCTGTCCGGATTCATTTAATGTTGCTTGTTATCTCGGTATGCAGACCCGGATCTAGGAGAATATCATGGATGACAGGGTCAAGCCCGTCAATTGTCAGATGTTTGAGAGCAAACACTCTCGGAGCCTCATTCCCCTTTCTATCATCATCGTATGAGGGAGGGACTTGTTACATTTGTGCGAGGTACTGCACGTCAGCATTCGTATCCACCACCCATGCATGGTCAACACAATGTACACTCGTTATCCGTTACACATTTTCAGGCATTCACTCATCTAACCTTCCATTTCTCACGTCTCAGCTCATCCCATCATCAATTGTTCGCAACGAAAAATCAAGGAATTGAATCTCAATTCAACGTTATACAGCATGACTTTCCCAATGCGTTCATCTGCCAGCTTGTTCTCAAGCCATTCATCCAAAAAGAGTCGTTTTGCCCCGCCGCTATACGCGCAAGACCTCCAATTTCTTCTTAGCGGGCCCAGCTTACCATGTAAGTGCGTCAGTTGTGAACGATATCACTTCCCTTTATGGCAGTACCCTCCAGTCTTCCCGTGATAAGGCAATCCCCACAGCTTACAACGTTTTACTTCTCTGAAAGCGGCAGGTAGTCCTTTGAATGTTTCTCTGCCGGGAAGGAAATAAAACAACATTGCATAGGTATCTTGGCAACATTGGAGAGAAGTTCACACCTTGGTTCTGGGAGCAAGAGCTCACTCATATTGCAACTTTGATATTCCAAAGGCCCACAAGGCATTGATCACATCAGGGTTTCTTTGAAAATCATTGATAAACATGATCACCTTGTACGTAGATCGCCTCAGGCTTTTCTGGGGACGAGCCACTGTTCCACAACGAGCCAATGTTCCACATTTTGGTGGGCGGACCGAATGAATTATTCTTTCATGGATGTATGTGATCTGGATCAGAAATCCACATGTGGGTAGCATGCCTCGCGAGTTGCAAGATCTCGGTTGGAATTCTTTACAACACCGGTAGCACCCGAAGAATCCGAATTCGTATTTTGATTTCCTGCCCCTGATCAGGAACACATTGAGGGGCAACCTCCTAAGTTTCAGTTTAATTTACATTCGATTATTAGAAATTCAGGGTGTCCCATCTTAGCACTGCAGTCCGGTGCAGGAGGAATCCCATCCGCCGATTAATGGCATATCTTTCCACAAGTTAAAGACTTGAATTCTCGTTGCAGAGCACATTGATATGACATGCGTACTGCTACACAGCACATGTATAGGAAATTTACATACATGGAGACTTAGTCTGTCACATGCTGTGGCCTGTACCTTGCGGGAGGGCTGCAGGAACAAGAGATGGGTATCTGCATCGATTCATGTGCGATCACAAGATCAATGGAAAGCTCCGAGCCTTGTATATCATGGCTTGGTGGAGTCCCACGAGGCATGGCTTTTCGTTTCACCGATTTTCTGACTCGTTCTTCAATCGAGGAACATGATGGCAACAAGCTTTAGTACCTATCTGTACCACGCCTTTGATGACAGAGTACCTCCAACAGTACCGTTTGGGATGGCTGTCATTGCAATCATATCGGATGAGTACATTCTGTGGCATCGTACCCATACGAAATTCGAATATTAGCAACTGAAACTGCAGTCAATTCCTCCAAGAAGGCTATAAATGTCTACCAAATGCGCGGCAATCTGGTAAGCTTACGTGTGATCTTACATGTTTTCGTTCCCATCGACCGCGCTTAGTCTAATTCTATCTTTCCATCCCGTCAAACCCAAACTACAGAATCAAAGTTACAAAAATCTCAGAAATGAGATTTGAGAAAAATGGCAAAACCTTGCCTCCCATCACAAGAGGCGGGAGGGAAACCCCCAGAGATAGGGGGTTTCAGAGAACCCGGTGTGATACTCCCAATCGCTACGCCATGGCGCCGGTATCCTTCACTTCTAGATTTAGCGTGTTTGTCAAGGAGAAAGCTATCGTGCTAGAGGTTACATTTGAGAGGATTTGTTAATTTATTAACTGGCGAGGGAAACAACTTGTGTGGGAGCATAGAATGAAACTTATTTTGAAGTGCAAGTTTCTATCTACGGTTTCGGCATTCAAGCCAACGATTTCTAATACAGGTCTCAGTACATTCACCGGCAAGATATAAGATACACTATCAATGATTCCAATACAATTCCATGTGTGCCGTCTTTCAGACGCCCTTCTAATCTCTTTCTTTGTTTCAATCGCTACTAGTAAACTAACTCTATATGCTCTTGGTATAAACTGCGGTCTCTGGACTGATTGCTCCGTTTTTAACGACCTTTATTCTTCTGATAACTTTCGTTACCAATGCTTCGCGCATGTTTCGAGAGGTGCTGTGGTTGCTATCTGGGTTTTAGTATCACCTGGATGGCGATTTTGACGTCTTCATAATGACTTTGAGATAGTTGTATTGATTTTGTGTTGCTTGATTGAAATCTAAAAGGAATTCCGCTCCATCATTCACAAATACCTAATTAGTGACATGAAAACCAGCTATTCCGTCTGATCTCTAAACTAAAGTGACATTAACGCATCTACTTTCAACTCATTCCTCACCATCCATCATTCCATTTATGTAACAATTCCTTATCAATCCCCATTTCGATGCTTTACCTTGCTTGTTCTGCATAACATCCAGGCTCTCATCCGGAGATGTCGTTTCTATATTCCAAATCTCAAGGATAGTTTTCGCGATTTCCAACATCAAATCTTGTTCTGTTACTTGCTTTGGTGGCCCTTCTTCCAACTACTCTTCCACCTCGCGTTCTTTCCCTTTCCACTTTCTTTCCCTGAGCACAAATGGCATGTATCCGCCTCGAAGCAAAAAAATACAGTCTCCGATAGCTGCAGTCGCCGATGCAAGTCCGACCTTTCCCTTCTCTGTCACAATTAACTCTCTATTCTTGCAATTCATGACGGCCCTCGCTACAAATAGAAACTCCAATCTGCTTTCTTTTTAAATTCTTTCAAGCGTTAAGAATCGTTGTTCGTGGCTGTCTACTTCCACTATGGTCTGCATAGCCTTTTCAAATATGTCTATTCCATCTGAGCCCATCTCCTCCAGCAGCAAGCTTGGTTCGCCCGAAAATCGTTTGATCGAAAATCCTTCCGAGCTCCTCTGCAGTAACAATATCTCTCAGAATTTCGGTAATAAATGCCTTCCACTTGGGATAGGAAGGCGTATCTTCTCCATGCTCATGTAATGGCAGATGCTGCGAAATATGGCGGATGGTTTTGACTTGATATCCCTCATGCCGGACTTCAATGCCACTCATTTCAGGGGGTTCAATAGCTTGCGAGTCGCGTGTTGCGGAGTATTTATTATCTTGGTCGTATTTCCCGATCAATTCATCGGATACGGACCAATCAATTACCCATGAGGAAGTCCATGGCTATTTGCTAGAGAATGGTCAATCTCTGGGTAAATCCAGATCAGATGCATTATATAGTAATTTCTGCATTGCCATGATGTAGGTTCTCGCGATATCCATGTTATAGTCAGCGAGCAGGCTTTGCCCTTCACTGGGACTGTCATGTGATGTCGGTCGAGTGTCATTGCCAGGTATTCGAATTGAGTCAACCGTGACCCAGTGACGCATTTTTCTCCTCTACTCGTTTCCTTGAGATCAACGATTCTTGAGTGATTCAACTAGGGGCAAAGAATCCTTCTCTCTTCTTAATTCGCTTCCCTCAACGAAGTTTGTACCGGACGCAGAAGTATACTTCGTATAAGGTTCTTCCGCACTACTGTAATCTTTCTCAGAAAGATCTTTCCGCGGAGTATTTAAGAATTTGTCGCGGTACTCGTTCAAAGTGTTTGATTTCTCCATATCTTTTATCCATAGTTGTGCTGCGCGTAAGGGTACAGTAATTTCTCCTCGATCAAAATCCATGCTCAAGAGCGCAAATATATTGTCTCTCGGATCCATAGCACCCCGACCCCTGAATTCCAATAAGAGTTCGTGTAGTGGTTGAGTTCTTTCGCTTCTCATATCTCTCAACTGCTTCAAACCGTCTCACTGTATCTTTATACTAGATTCCCATCATCGACCGATATCCATTCGTTTGACTCGGTCACAAAACCCTGGAGCTCAATCATCTAGTCCCAGTCCCACCTCTTCTCATCTCCACAGAATACCATGACTACGTAATTTCCTGGATAACCCACACTCTATTCCACCATGGAGCAGTCATGATGCTATCCACTATTTTCCGTGCGGAAAAATCTATCTCTAGAAGCCCAAGGCTCTCCCAAAAGCGGTATTTGTCTTTAGGTGGCAAATTCTTGATGTCGGATGCGCTGTGTAATTCTTTGACCTTCCGTGTCAGATCAAACACAGTAGTCACAGGTTTGACATTCCTAAACTCCCCAAGCCAGACCAAACACCTTTCAGTCTTCTGATGGATTTCACGCATGAGTTGAATCTGCATATTCTTCTCGTCGTTATCGTTCTGATTGAAACATATCGCATCTATCCATATTCTTCAGATGACATCCGTCTTCCTCAACTTTTGCATCGCAGCAAAAAGATTGGTGGTGACATCAAATTTCTTTCCATTGACTGTGATTGGATCCTTGACACTGGCATCACCCTAACAATATGATAATGCTTCATATGACTCAGATCCTCCCAACGTTGTATTGATCAGAGTCGCATTAATGGATGAATGAGAAGTGAAGGGAGTATTTCTAAGACGCGTATGTTGGAGTTTCCGTTCGAAGAGACGACTGGGATGGGGCTGTACTCAAAGTCTGGCGATGAGTTATGTGACGTATCGATCTTTTTTATAAGTAGGTTAAAGATAAAACGTTTGATGATGTATCCAATTTCTGGGAGAGATATGTTCCAGAAGCTTGCAGTGGTTGTAATTGTCGTTTCAACATTTGGGCTGTCCTCAGTGTCCCCACTTGCAGATCCATGATGCTCTACAAGCTTAGTATGCTGTATATGCACCATTTTCGAAAGTGGCAAACGCATGATTTACATCTCTGGGTACCTAGACCAATATCTAGAAACCAACGCAAGTTCATAGATACATATATAAGGCTGACGATTGCGGAGCTTGCCAGGATTCGGATAGGTGTGAAGAAAAGTGACTGGACTCCTTCCGAGCCTCTTCAGATGACAACAGCAAGCCACTAGGTACCAAGCACTTTTTTAACATGGTACGATGTTGGGCATTGTTGGCTTACTTTCAATACTCTGCAGTAAGGTTCGACTGGTATGGCATTCTAACGATAGCGGATGAGCGATGTAGAACCACTTTGGCACAACATCTAGCGCATTACAGAACTCATACTCCACGACGGCTCCGCGTCATACAGGAAGCGTTTAATGAACTCATGAAACTTCATTTTCAAGAGTCTGGCTTGAGTCACCTATCTACACAGAACATAATCTGTCCACGTAATAGCAGAGCTTAGATGAACACCAGCGCAAAAGAATTCAAGGTCTTGCCTTACTCCAAGCGATAAAATATGGAGACGTTCAACCAAAAATCCGAGGAATCGTGCCAAGAATATCATGCCTGTATCAGCATAAGCCAAATTTTAAGCATCGAAATCGTATCTCGTGGAAACATGAATGGTACCGCACTCCAAGGACAGCAGAAGGATTGCTTCCAAGACGGACTCTCAATGGCCTACTCTGCTCAAAGAGAAGAAAAAGCGGCCATATTGAGCGATCAAGATAGAGAAGCTCAAGAGACGTCTTGGTGTAGCCACCTAAGGTACACCACAAATTCCGGAACCCAGGATATCGACTCTCAAGAATATCTAGATCTGTCGACACCTTTCATTTTGAGGACCTCCACTAATCCTCATTTTTATAAGTATGTCCAAATCCTCTTAGTACTTCCGGCTGCCGTTGCAGTGTCATGCCGGATTGTGTGAGATAATCAATACCGAAGGTAAGATCATACGTGTAATCCGGCAGGGCATAACTTATGATTCGTGTTATTTGCCTAGTGATCTATAGTTACTGTGAGCTGTGGGTATAAGTTATATTAGAGATATTTTTTGTTCGCCTGTTCTTAAACTGATCGAAGTTAAGACCTATGACGAAAGTTCAATGTTGTAGAATGTAGTCTCATGTGGGCTGTACCAATATCGCATATTATTGCCGAAGTGCAGGTGATATGGTATTATAAATTAAAATGTATATTTGCTCACTAAAACTATCTACTAAGAAAGTAAGTAAAATGAAATTCTCCGCAGAATCTATACCGACCTAACAAACAAACCCCTCCTTCTCGTTTTCCATACCCGAGACATTACTCCTGTCCCTCTGCCTAACAATCAACTCCTTGACCTCCGGAAGTCCCTCCCATCCTCTTCCATTCCCTCCAAATCTAACACTCTTCTCCATGACCTCTCTCCATCTAAGCCCAGGGGCCAATTTTCCAGTGATAGTATTCGGTCTTCTTACATCCGCATTTGTCGGGACTGGCAAAGCTCTTCCCAACAATGCTTCCATTGCTTGCATCGCAAAGCCTACTGCTTTTCTTGCATTCAATGGGATACCGGTCTTATCGAAGCTGTCAAAATGAGCTCCTGGAAATTCTGCTTGAAGGTCCGAGATAAGGGGAGTGTGAGACATGCCGCGACCATCGACAGTTATATCAGCTGCGTTCACAGCGTCACGACCGGGACCAAAGAGGAGGATTTGCTGAGCAATACTGGCGGAGGTGAAGCGTGTAATAGTAGATATTGTATCGGCGGGCGAACAACCTCGATATGCGCACATACCTATGATTTTGAAAGCCATGGCGTCACCATAAATTTCTCTAGCTGTGGTTTTCGGTGGTCGTGTGCTGAGATATTCATCATTGGTCAGAAGCTGCTCGACTACTTCATGGCAGATTGTGCCGTGTAGGAAAGAAGATTGGTCCTTTTGAGGGTCGAGGCCAAAGTGACGATAGGCTGCATCAATCATACAAGTGCCTGGCCCTGTATCCCAGTCGTACATTGCGTCAATTCCGCCTTTTTTATCCGACGGAATGAAACATATAGTCGTGATGCCTCCAATTGTTATGCAAATCTGTAATCTAGTAGGATGGTGCAGCAAAAGTCCGACCAAGTACGCAAATAAAGGGGCACCTTGTCTGCCGACAGCTTGCTCTGCCGTTCGATAGTCGGAAACAGTTGTGACACCTGTTTTTGCAGATATCACAGCCCCTTCTCCTAGGCACATGTTCGAACGATGTTGTCCCCGTGGTGGGGCACCTGTTAAGGTAACGAGTTGTCCACCAGATCCAATTAAATCAATGTCATCCACTGAAATCCTATGCTTATGTGCAAATATATGGATAGCGTTCGCAAAAGTATGTCCCATTTCAGCATCCATTTGCGATAACATACTTGGCGGAGCGGCGTCTTCTCGCAACATCGACAGGATCTCGGATCGAATCTTCGAAGGCATAACGACTGAATCATACTAGGGAACATTAGCTTATTTTTTTGGTAGAACGAATATTGCTGTATACCTGAATAAGATCCAAGTGTAGTGGTGCTTCTGGAGACTCTTGTGTATAACGACAGAGTGCAAAATCAATGTCATCCATAGCAGTTCCAGACGTGATACCAAGAACCAATAGATTCAATCCCGCAGAATTTTGCACGCCATCATCTGAAGATGACGAGCTTGAGCTCTGGTAACCTCCATTCACTTTCGATTGTAAAGCCTCCAGATATCTATGCCCAACTTTTGTTCGAACTCGACCTTTTGGGGCCGGGATCAAACCATTCATAACCATGACCATGCCCACGACATCAGATCAAAATATTTGTTTGGGAACAGCCGCAATCGGCTTTCAAATTGTATAGAGGGGATCAAGACCATATAATAAGTCTGCAAAATAATTGATCTGTGTAGATTGCACATCCAAAACAATCAAGGTGTTTTGAAGTACAAAAGTACCGGGAAAGGCATGGTTTCTGTAGTCGAGCGTTGCGTTGATCTAGGAATAGAAACGTTAGTGAAACTTTTAAGGTTAGTGGACTCATCAGTCAAATAGCAAATGTGGTGCAAGCATGACGTGGGAGAGATCTTCCTTGTGTCGTTGAAAATTGGTGAGAGGGAGAAATGTTCCTCATATGGAAATGTTATGCGTGGGCGTGAGGCCAAGGCTATGAGATTATTCGCCCAAGGCAACTGGATAGTGGGGAGTTGTCGCTGGTGAGCTCCAATGAGTACTCTGTACTCTCTCTGTACTCCGTGGTGGTGTTATTTTCGGATGTGTTGTTCAACAGTATCAGACTCGTCAAGGTAACCACGATACTTTGCTCTTCAGAAAAATAGCTGCGCGATTTGCACTAAATCTTGTTAAAGACGCGACAGTGGTTTGAGAGAATGCTATCGCGTATTGCTCCTAGATCCGCATAGTGTGAGTGAATGCACAAGGTAAAGATCGACATCTGCAACGTATGGCGCCAATGAAGGGGGAAGTGTATGAGATCTTCGAATGGCACATTATCTGGTTGTTTACTATTAATACACCCAGTAACGTTTGTGTTCCACTACATTGGGAATGAATACTTGACTCTTCTCGATGCTTTTGTTTCCTATATAGAGCGATTGGGTAGAGCGGTGGCTTTGAAGGCGCTGGGCATATTCCATTTTGGGTAGATAAAGCTATCCGGATTCAGATAAACAATCCCTTTCCGAAGCTTATCCTTCAATAAGTGGGAGGAGTTTTGAGCAAGATAATATCATTGTCTTAGAATTCAGTTCGATGTAAGTCTTGTCATCGGCCGGCACGTTGAGACATCGGATTTGCTCGAGCATACAGTGAGCTCACTAGGGGAGAATTCAAAAATGCTCTTTGGGGACGATAAAGTTATCAAGCTCACCGGGAGGAGGTAAAGGCGGAGAGGTCAATGAGGCCTAGCTCAAATTATTCTGCCGCCCCGCATAGAAACACTGCATGGTAGTAAAGGCTCCATTTCTCTAAAGTATAATAATTGCTGAGTCCATCTATCAATTTATCATGGGACTTTTCAGCTCTTCGCAAGCTTCTCTGCCCCCTCCAAAGATTGGCGCAGATGGTGCTCCCATAGCACCAGACCGAAGTCAAAGATCACAATGTTGGGAAGCAAGAGATGCATACTTCAAGTGCCTGGATAACAATGAAATCATTGATAGTCTCACAGAGAACGCCAAAGCCGAAAAGTCTTGCGGAACAGAGGCAAGAGTATTCGAACAAAATTGTGCAACTAGTTGGGTAAGTTTCCTTTTCGCCGCACAAAGATATTTAAACTGCTGTTATGGTATGGCTCATTACTGACTTTCGCCCCCCTCATCAGGTTCAATACTTCAAGAAACGTAGAGTGATGGAATACCAGCGCGAACAAACATTGCAAAAATTGAAGGCTGAAGGGGCGCAAGAGATGCCAGGAGTTATGGGGGCGGGAGCATCTGGTCAAAAACCATAATGACTCTTGGTGGAACGAAATGTACAACACTATATGGGAAGGAATAACCCGACGGTCTACGGCGTTTTCTAGGAAGTCTACACGAAGTTCCTTGCGACCAAACAAAATTACAGTCATGAAAAACTGGATATTTTTCGAGAGCCCAGAAGATGTTTCTTCAAGTCCGGGTTACAACCAAATGCTCACATTCACACACAGAATCTTCATTGTTGAATAATAACATGTACAAGAAATTGGAGTGCGCTTCGAGCACTGGAAGATATCTACTCAAAATTTGAGAAAAAAAGTGGCTATAATATACAAAGCATAACTCGAACATTGAGTTCCAAAAAAAAATCGGGTCTACCGCTCATATTGCCAATCACAAACGGAACTGACGTCGCAGACACATGCAACTTCACTCCAGATCAACAAGTCCTCAAACTCAGGAAATTCCAATCATCAAGACCATATGCCAGCATCCTAACCCATCCTTGACCTCTTCTTCGCAACCTTTATATGGATACGTTAAAATTCTCGTACCCTTCTTGTTCCCAAGTGAGTCATGAAAATCGGTCAACATATATGTGGTTGGTCTTCCATTGTCAGTACCCAAAAGAGTCAAAAATGTCTTCTCCATCGCTGAATTGTTGGCGTCCATTGCCCAATCACCTGTGTCCGAATCAACATTCAGATTTTGGCTTGTATAGGCATCGGCAATCATTTTTCTGGTTCCTGGGTTTTGCACATTTTTCTGTGAAATTATCTTCAGGCCGCCAAATTTACTCCCGGCAATTGCTTGAAAAGATTGGTAGGTGATACTGGATGAGGAAAGTTTCTTCGGATCTGTAGGGCCATGGAAATCTTTCCTTGAGTCTACATCGTCGACTACTATGATCCCTTTGTCTGTGTTATGTCCACCCCAATTAACGATTGAGCTTTGCGTATTCGGAGTTTCTTCTGCACTAAACCAGTCTTTTTGTTTTTCTGTTGGCGATATAATCACATTTTCTAAATTTGAATCTGAGATGAACCTTTAACTTACGCATTTCAGTGAATGTTGTACCACTCGGAATATTTAGTTCTGGTTTTGCGAATGTTCCTTCGAGATCCTCGTACACCTTTCTCTCGTTTATCACTAATATGCCTGTTTTGGCGCCTTCAGTTTTAAAACCTGCAAGATTACATAAATCATAACCGTCAAAGACATTGGTAACTGACCCGTCACCTTTGGTTGGTGATAAACCAGTATTGATTCAAGGCAAAGTTGATTTCAAATCAAACCTCTGTGAACAGATCTCCGGAATTTGGTCAAATGAGGAGATGCACAACTCACCAGGTACTGGATCTGTTCCTGCAGGTTGTACTGTCTTGCTAGCTGCCCTTTTGGTTATTGCATCGTTGAGGTTTTTCTGGACAGTATCGCCACGTGTTTTGTATTGAGTCGGCGTCAGAATCACATCTGGAGCATCATTCGACGTAGTTGTCACTGGATCTACTGTTGTCGGAGAACTCGGCTTAGCGGGACTATTTGGCTCGGTTATAGGTTTGGGTTTGGGCTCTGGCTTCACAGTGATGGGCCGCCCACCAAGGATGCGTGGGAAAAGATCTCCCCGACGGGAATTGCTTCTGTCGTCTGGAATTATATTTTTATCGACGGGATGTTTGAAATCAAATGATGAAGAGAGAGCGAAATAGTGTGAGCAACCGATCCAGATTCAAGCTTTTGATTTTTTGAATGTTATAGATAGGAACTCGGGAATGTTTTATAATTTGCAAAGATTATTCATTCGAAATGAATTACCTAAGGAGGAACTGCATTAAATCCATCCTCCAACTGGGCCACAGTGCGGATAACTGGACACTCTATACCACGGATTGAAGGAACGTACATATACAATCTGCAGTAGAACAAATCGATGCCAACTCATTGGCTTGGGGCAAGGCTCGACCGGCCACTTGGTGAAGTCCAAATGGTACGAAGAGAGCAAGGAAATCTCTGAGGAGATAGAAGCATTTTGAATATAGTGAATAGCCCAAGGAAGCTGTTTCAAAATCTTGAGTTGTAATGGAATGAACTTAGGACAATGAGGTGGTATAAAGGGTGAAGAAAATGACTTAGTATTGAACAGAAAGGAAAAGGCTATTATTGAATATACGTATTTTGATGCTCAGATAAGTAGGAACAGGATCTCGAGTAGAAGTTCTCCCCCTTTTTTTGAAGCCCCCGAAGATATTTCCATCTCAACACAATCTCCACAAAGGAATGGTTAAAATTGTCAGGAGGAATGGCAATCGCCCTTTCGGACGACCATGCAATTAATATCTGTTGCCCTCAATTCGTGTATATACTAGCTTCCTTCTGAGATACCTGTGTGAGGTACAGTATCACACTTGTCTACTCTCGTCGGCTCTACTTCGGGGTTGGGCGACTGTTTGAACGTTATTACAGGGAGCCTCGGAGACTTGTGTTTTGATTGCTAGTAAGATTTGATGCAAGTTACATGCCGATATCAGTGAGGCGGTCAAATGACGGTTTGTCGCTCAATTTGGTGAGCTCTTGTAATGAGCATATGCAGTTGTTGGCGGCCGAGCAGCTCTAGATCAGGCATACCAAGATCTTGATGCAGTGATGTATGTTAGGAAACTGGGCCTTGGCAGGTAAATCACTTTTTCTCCGGCATTACGAACCATCCAAGCATAATGGAATCAAAACATGACATCTATGACATAAAGTTTCATTCAACATGGCTCAAGTTATTGGACTCCTGTTGGACGCCATTGCCATGATTCCTATGCTAGAATCGTTCATCCCCGAAAAAACCGCCTAAATAACCACCATTCGTATCGGTGCTGGAACATCTACAGACAGTAAAGCTAGTACACCCAGCAACACCCCCGGGGTCCGATTGTTTGGCGTGGTAGGCCGATCTATCGCAGAAAAATCTTGAAGCAGCAATAGGATCGCCAATGGGAGTTTCTCAGATATCAAGCTTGTGGCACCTGATGGTGTTGGTGGGCGTCAAGGACAATACTTGTCGGTTGTGTCGGGAAGTAATGATGCGTTGTGTATTTCATACATTGCCGTCACTTGGCCAGATGGAGGTCAGCAGACATGGACGGGAGACGTTGGCTCTCAATGCGGCGGATATTGGTATGAATCGCAGACGATCATTGATCCATCGACCAACTACATGCCGAAGTGTATGTGGATTGACAGCGATGGCAGTAATGGTATCAAGACGAAAGGAATGGGTATACACATTACCGATTTTACGCCTTCCGACGATCGCGCAGCTCAATATCAGAAAGATCCGCCGAGTATGTGTGGCAGCCAACCGCGATTTTGGTTGTATGATGATATTGATATGAAGACGTGCATGCCATACTTCGATCCTACACTTCAATACACAACTGATCTTACAGACATGGACAGATCAAAGGTAGTCGGTGTTCAAGGTAGCAAAACATGAACGAACAAAAAGGTGCGTCGAGGTGGTGCTCAGGCTGTTTCCGCAAGACGACTTGAACTTCCCAGTATCAATAACACTACAAGTTTCAACAACATCGGCAATAAATTAAGTTCATTTCTGGGGAAATTGATCACCAGCAACAGCACATCGCATAGTGCGATTCGACTCTGTGATTCCGAAACATCTCTGGGACTAGATTTTGTCGCGCATCACGAGAACACGTACTGCGATATGATGAACAAGCAGAGCTATCCTCTCTGCGGTCGCGACAACTCTACCACTACGACGGACTGTTTTGATATGATGAGCAAGACTTTGGTGCTGTCTGAAGGCTTAAGAAGAAGAGATACTCCCTTACCCACAAAGGAGTATCATACCGCTACCTACTCATTGGTAGAAACTTCATGTGGAGTCCTCCTAGTTGCGCTTTTCAGCTTTCATTTTCTATTTCGGTATTGCTTTCTCTCCCTTCCGAGGTCCGTTCCTGCATTTATTCATTCTTTGGGATTCAGTCTTTTTTCTAGTCGACTTTATTCAATTGTGCAGGTAGCACACTATCTATTGTCTTACATACGTAATCATATCCAAAATCTCTGAACAAGGACTATGCTCTTCTAGGATGATTTTCCTTTATTTCGATCTCGATCTCTTGACTTTTGAAGTACTGTAAAACTTTTGATAGTAATTAAGCTTTCGCAAGATGGGGTGATCCTCCACTCCCATTCAACTGGCATAAACTCGTAAACCTACTTTTAAATAATTGCTAGTTAGGTAGTGTAAACCAAAAACATTTGATGACTACGATTGTTTAGTATCTGCCCTGTGTATACCAAAGCTGGTATGGTTGTTTTGCATGTATACGAGGATACTGGCCACTCGTATTTCATCGCTAAAAGAACTGGAGAAGAGTTGTAGTTGATAGGTTTACCGTCTTTTAGGGTCTCGACAGGGTAGCCGGCTTCTACCAGGAGACGCAGAGATAGGAGATCTCCATTTTCAATAGCATATGATAAAGCCGTTCTGTTGATGCATGTGTCGGAATCCGCCGCATTCTTCAACAGTAGGCTCATGATATGATGCTGGCTCCAAAATGAGGCTATATCAATTAGTGCAGCGTTGTATCCTCTGTCTCTTGCTAACGAAACACCGTGATTCAAAAGAACATGAATGACATCCCCGTGGCCCCTGGAAACGGCAAAACCTATCGTATCCATATTGTTGTAACGTACACGTAGGCCGGTGGCATAGTCATCTCGATTTGCGCCATTTTCAAGTAGTAGCTGAACAACTTTTGAGCGGCCCTTGTAAGCGGCCCTTGTAAGCGGCACAGTGAATGGGCGACCAATTGGGCATAGTTTTCCAAGTAGCAGATACCTGAAAATTGATGTCTACTCCACTTGAAACCATCAACTGTATCATTTCTTCTTTTCCCCAATATATACTTGGATAAGCATCTCCTCTCGGATATTCGATGGTAGGTCCGAAGGTAGTAATTCTAAAAATGACTCGGCGAGAATAGTAATCAAAGCTATGCTCGCACTTCTAGCTGCTGCGCGAAAAACTTCTTGGACTTCCTCTTCTGGATATGGTAATACGGCATTGTGACGTGGCTTGGTGAGAAGTTTTACAGCTTCAAGATGGCCATTTAATGCTGCTATTCGTAAAGGGCTCCCGAAAGTGCAAATGAACTTCTGCAGGTGCATTGTGGACCTCTTTGACTGATGGATCAGATATGGCCGAACTGAACTCAAATCTGCACCACACTCAAGCAGAACTTCAATAATTTCGGTTCTTCCATAACTTGCGGCAAGACGTAAAGGTCGTCCAAAGTATCTGTTGTCTAAATCGGCATCAGCGTTACAATTTTCAAGTAGCTCTCGTACAACGAAGGCATCCCCAGCAATAATAGCTACACTGAGAGTAGTTTGGATGTCTAGCCTTGCTTCGTCATCTTCACCGATAGCAGCGTTACGAAATTGTAATTTCCTGCGGCCACATGCACCTGGATCTCGGTCATCGTTCGAACCCCACTTCAAACGTTCTTCTGTCGCATGGCAAACTTGGATTCCGAAAGCTGTTTGTTTGTCTATTGTCTGAATGTTGCTACTACGCGTCTTCACAGATTGGATAGCACAATAGACAGGAGAGTGTATTATGTGGTGGGGGTTGTATTTCATTTCTAGATGAATGAAGAGATGTGCGAGACCGGGCAGTTTGGTGTCAGTATATTTGAGACATGTTTCAAGAGCGTCGTCAACTGGGCCTTTTGAGTTTGCCATATAGTTGAGGCATAAAGTCTTCGTGATTATTGTATTGAAGAGTTCTGACAGTAGATTAATACTGTGGAAACATCATAGGTACGACAAGAACAAGACATACTGCAAAGAACTCGTAAGTTCATGATCTTCCATACTCCAATAGTTACCAGTATCTGATCAAACATGACTGCTAAAACGTCGTCGGGTAGGTCGACGAGATCTTTTGTGGGTATAGCCATGATGTCCTGTTTTTGATGGTCGCAAACAATTCAAAGCTAACGGTGCTGATAGAGACGATTGAAGGTACTAGCATAGGTTGCAATAATCCACCAAATTGCACTTGATCTTTTGCAAAATGGAAAGGATTGTTGTTGAAGTTCAAGATTCTGGACGTTGTGTTGAAGTGTGGCTCAGCCGCACAACGGCGAGGACATAAAAAAACAACTCTACATTCAATTCAAATGTATGCCAAAGTTTTATTGCTTCATACTTAATCAGACAAAGACAACTATTCTTACTAACTAGGTGAATATGGTTTGACACAACTTTGAACTTGAAGAGTTCGGGGTTTTATGATTAGCTGAAGAGTTGTCATCTTGACTTTCCTTGTGCTCACCCACCATGCTGTCACCTGTTTGGTTAGATCGCGTCTTGTTTAAGATCATTCGAATTTCTGAAAGTTAGACAGATATGTGTACTTGGCTCTCCATATTGGGTGACTGCAGAATATTGAAAACTGGATGTTCCTTGGAAGAAACTGCAACCTGGGGGTACTTTGGAGAAGGACAAAAGAGTGTGCATGCCTCGAGGTAAGTTCAGAACGAAAAGCCAGCTATGAACGGAGTATTTGATCGCAATTGGAATCGATGTGTCATTCCTGGAGCTTGTAATACCTTGTCGGGAAAGATCGAAGCAATAACTATAGCCGGCTGGTGCAGCAGTTATGATAGCCAGTCTTCACTCCTCGGTTCATGAAGACGAGCTGTTACCTGGAAAGAAAACGCCGTCCTGCTGCCTAGGTAGTCATACACAGTCCTCGAAGAATCGGCTATGAAAGTACTGCAATAGCGCAAAACTTTCCATCTCCAGGTTTCGCAGCCGACTGGTGCAGATGCGACTAGGGAACGCCTGGGTTTATAAGTTTCCTCACTTAAGCTAATGCCATCCCCTAGCTGGCACCAAATTGATTGCCTTTCTTCTCAATCCCTACTGGTTGCTGTTCATGTTTTATCCATTCTCCCCACGATATGAGGATGTTCAATCAAGCTAGAGTGTTTTCCATGCCATCTCGTTCACTGCCTTTCTTCAAATTTCACCGGGGCAAAGAATCCACACCTCAGTAACCTCACTATATCATCAATGATGAGCGACAATGATACTCTTTTCAACGCTAGGCCAAGATACTTGACAGGGTCTCAGCGTGCACAAAGGAAGAGTCTAGTCCTCTCCTAACATTCTCGAACTACCAAAAGCAGCCGCTTCTCAATTGTCTACCTGCTCAATTATTTGCATCGCTATGTACATGAGAGCGAATTGGGAAGGAGCGAAACGATATAGGCAGATACTGGAACCCATATTTGTGATCCAATTCCTTGATTGGTTTGTATACGGCCGAAAGGACCAATTTTGCCATTTAAGCTAGTTTTTAAGGGGTAATTTTGCAGAGTTTTTGTGCTGCTACGGGTGATTGAAATTACTCGTATTTCGATATACTATTTCATAGTACTTCCTTAGCTTGAGAAGTGATTACAGCAAAACCTCTCTATAAGGATCCCCTCTATAAGGATAACCTCTATTATCCTTATTTTTTTTTGGTCCCAAAGAATTTTAGGCCCAAAAAAGGCCTATATCCTTAAAACCTTTTTAAAAGGATATCCTTATAATCCTCGGTCCCAGAATCACGTGTACCCTTATTGGACCAATAGAATCATCAGGATTAGTTATCACATGATAAAAATATCGAGATTTTAGTCACATTTTTGTGAAAATGAAATTGTCACGGAAATATAGCCCGATCGGGATTAAGCGAAAGGAAATTACTACTATATCGGGATTAAGCGGAACCTCTATACAAGGATACCTCTATATATCCTTAAAAAAGACTACAAAAACCGGTATCCTTATAGAGAGGT
>PQXL01000394.1:0-38296 GCA_004916875.1 Botrytis galanthina
ATTCATAAATAAGAAAGTTAGAAATTCCATTTTTGGTGTGAAAAGTGATTAAAAAGTGGCCCAAAACAGGGGTGGCCAGAAAGTAGGGTACCCGACTTAAACATTCATTCGAAAGTATTTCTAGAACTAGAAGAAAAAGAGAAAGAAATGCTGATAGACAGTGAAGTTTTACTGGGGATTTATGTAGATAAGACTCAAAGAAGGAAAACATCAACATGTCACAGTGGACAAAAGGTTTGGTCTAACATCAATTAGACTAAATTAAATCTCAGGCAAGACCTGGCACATGATAAAGCGTGAGTCTGATTGGCAGGTGAATCTGGTTCCAAACGTCACTTGTGAGTTCTCAAAACATCAGTGGCTTTATTCCTCTGCTGGAATACAAAAAGGTCGTGTGTCAGTCTCATAGAGATGGATGACTATCACAGCATGTACTCGTTCAAAGAAAGAGATGTTATGACTGTATATCAAACCGAACCTCCAGACCCCTTTATTCCACCATAATCTTAAAACAAACACTCCCACTAAGCTTCGCATTATTACTCAAGTTCTCTTAAACTTATAACATTCCTCGTCCTTTCCGTGGCCGTGGTACTCGCATCTGGTGGCAGGAATATTTGAATCAATGACTGTTGGATCTGTGGGTTCTACAACATTGACATGTTTGCGAAGTGCAAGCATAAAGTCTATGAAGAGATCATGGTTGGTCTCCAATGTCTCGGTAAAACGGTCATTGGCATCGATCTCCGAATCTTCTTGGGTGTGAAATCTCCAAACCATCACTTGGATAGCATATCGCCGAAGTGCCGATCCTGGTGGAGTGATCTCGTATGCCTGTGTGGCCCAGTCCATGTCAAAGGTTGCATTTTTGACTTCACTACTTTGTCGATAAAGATCCAGGGCATGATCCTCCAGCTGAGTGAGACCAAGCTTTTCTGCTAACGCGTATAAGCTTAGAAAATCCCAGTTCTCATGGGTATCTTTGGTCCCAACGTCATAAAATCGAACGCATCCAGAGTACACCCACTCAATAAGTATATCAAAAGACTGAGGATCGTCCTCTGGGAATTTTGCCGAATTCTCTCTCGCTTCCATAAATCCGCCATTGAACATTTTATCGAAGTATGGTATCTTATTGCAGAGAAAAGATTTGTGGACTCGAAAAAGAGCTTCTTTGGGGCCTACTATGAGGTCGACCATTTCTGTTTTACTTTATACTGTTAGTAAGAAGTCTCTTTTATTGTTTATTGTGGAACATACTCAAGGAATGTGACAGCGGTAATATTATTAATCTTGACAGGGCGTTTATCTTCATTTGTCTTGTCCGTAGCACCCGGCTCTTGAATCACTTCATTAGAAAGATCAATTATCTCTCTAGATGAATCAATCATTGAATTTCTAAGAGCACTGCGATAACTTCGACCATCTCTATAGTGATTTCTATATTGACTTCGAACGCTACGGGCAGAACCTTCAAAGATACCGCCTGTGCCGAAAGGTGACGACATCCTTGTATATGATTGAGAAGAATATTTCGAGATGAGCTTAAATGCAAGATCTACAGATGTAGTTAGCAGGAAGGTCATTTATCAGAATCAAGTAAGGAGAAGTTTTGGAATACTTGCGTGTTTGAATGACAGAAACGATTCTGCAGAAGATCTATTGTCAAATTCGAGAACTCGAATTTTGTATTCGAGTCAAAGTTTTTCAGGATAGGAAAGGAAAATTGTCCTGAGAAGTCCGAGAAGAAGTTGAGAGTCGTGGGTAGTTAATCACGGGTTTAGCCCCAGCTATCCGACTGTGCCCTAGCGTCAAAAGGAATACGTTGGACCTTTAAGGTTCTTTATATTAGATGCAGGGTTTTTTCTTCAATTTGCATACTATATTCACTAACATGAAGTCACAAAACTTTCATTCACACAAATAGTCCAAGAAAATAAAGACTAATTAGGCTTTAGAATTTGCGTGATATTTGTTAATTAAGACGAAACTAGGCCGGAGGAACAGGCATGATAACCGATGTGAATGAGGAATGGACGTCAACAGATCTTTCAATCGTCTGAAAGCTTTGCTGTAGAGATTTTCCTCTTGAGCTTGTTCTGCTTTTTAGTACATTCCTCGTCAATCTTGTGACTGTGATATAAACAATTGTTCCTGACTCTTGGGTCAGTGTTGGCTTTGCCATTGGATACCTCATCTCTCAAAGCAGCGAGGAAATCATTACAAAGATCATCATCGTCTTTGAGGACACTCTGTATCGAGTGGGTTGGCCAATTATTTGTGAAGATAGATTTTGGCGATCTGAAGACAAAGATCAAGGTATGCAACCCATATAGACGATATCCTGAGCCTTTCTGGGACTCTTTGTACATCTCTTTAACACAATACAAGCTATACAACTTATGATGGACTCGCTGAGCATCACGTAAGTTATCTAAAAGTTCGTCCATTAACTCTGATAGACATAACTTCTCACAGATCAAATATAAACGGCGCCAACCGTGTGTAAAGCGTTCGTAGTCCTCCTCGTGATTGAGCCGAGATAAACGTCCGCTATAGACCCAGCCTACAAGCAAGTCAAACGACTCGAATGTGTCGTCAGGGAAAGTGGCTGAGTTGTTGGCAGATTCGACCCAAGGGCCATTGAACATTTTGTCGAAGTACGGAATTCTTCTGTAGAGGATGCCTTTATGAACACGGATGAGCTTCTTGTCAGGTCCGACGAACAAATCAACCATTTGAGTGCCCGCAATACTAAGAAACATTAATTTCACCAATAACGGTTTCCGGATCGGACTTTTTACTCAGAGAAAGCGCCATTGCTTAGGCTTTTGGGTTTTGTTTCGGAAGCCATGTTTGATCTGAAAAAAAAACATCATTAGCCTCCGTCTGCAAGAGCCTCTCGATCATCACCTTAACTCACATTCTAGTATCCAAGCACTTGAATATCAGAATGTTAAAAGATCTCCAGAATAGTTTGCGCGTTTTGAAAAATTGAGGCGGGGGAACGTGAACTTGTTAACCTTATCTTCAATGGCAGAACAAGGTACGGTTGTGGGTTGTAGATTTGACTTATTCTTTGAAGCAGTACTTGATGACGTGAAAAGAAATCGAGGCTTAAGACCATCTGAGATTATCTATAGGTAGAAAACTCTCAAGGCCTTTCTTGGCGGTTGATTAATCGTGAACAAAGGTGACTTATTTATGTTGAGAAGTTGTCTTGCAAGAAGACAAGTGCAAGGCTCGCAAGGCTACTGCTGTAGTATTCATCTTCACCTTTTGCCCAAGACTACATTATGGATAAATTTGTTCCAAGTGAATCTACCAAAACAACATGAGATGAAAGCTTGATTTAATTGCAAAAGATCTTGATCCTATCTATGATAAGGTGCCATGGATACTTGTTTTATTCCCCCTTGACCCCCTGAAGAAAAATGAGACTCCCACCAACACGATAGAACTTCATGTCAGCAAAATCCATCAAGATATGCGAAAGATGATCTTCCCATACTCCTGGAGGAGCAATGAAATGAGCAGTCAGGATAATTATGGAATGTTCAATAGACATGCATTTTTCTAGGATCCACTTCATTGCCACTCGGATCGTTCGTTCTTCCTGCCAATTCCAAATAACTCTCCAACATTTCCTTATTCTTGGCTAGGAGCTCAGCGAGGGCGGTCACATCAAGATCAGACAATGGAATTGGTTTGCCATGATAATCGATCGAGTACTCATGCCCCTCAGTTGGTGGTTTCAATGACTGGAAACGAAGCATACGGGCAGCATACTGGCGGGGTGGTGATTTTCTTGCTGTCTTCTCAAAAATGTACTGGAACTCCTCAGCTGTGTAGTAAGTGTCGTAAATCTTGTCTTCTATTCGCCAAATGTTCATAATGGATTTTTGCAGATTTCCCAAGCAGAGCTTGTCCACTAAAACCCAAAGATGCAATTTTTCGCGAAAATCTTGAACCTTAACTGAGACCGTATCTTGTGCAACCCAACACATCAAAATATCGAAGGCTTCAGGGTCATCTTCTGGGAGTATCGCTGCGTTTTCGTTCGCCTCTTTGAACTTTCCATTGAACATTTTATCGAAGAACTCAATCTTGTTGCATAAAATGTCCTTGTAAACCTATGTGGCTCGTTAGCTTTTCCGCTGAGTTACAAGATCTACAAAGCAACCTGTACTATAAATTGACTTACACGAAACAATATATTTTCTTTCCCAACATAAATATCTACCGTTTGAGTACCATGCTTCTCGAGAAACGTGAGCGATGCTTTTGCTTTGCTCCCAGCCAATGTTGAAGCTGCTGCACTGGGCTGAACTCGAGCATCCAGAGCTTTAGGATAAGTCGAATTTCTCTGAAGTACGGCGTTTTTCGTAAGATCTTCCGTGGGGAATATCTCCTCAATATCATCTTCGTCCGAAAGATCTGATGGAATCATCTCCCACAAGTCGGCTTGACTCGCCTTTCTCTTCTTTGATTGATCAGTCATGTCTCGCTGAATTGACCTTCCCGGAATCAATGAGAATGTTTTCAGCTTAGAAGAAGTAGCAGAGAAAACGTCGTTCAAGTCGAGTTGAAAACAAAGATGAAGGGTTTGGTAAATGCTTAAGAAGCACACGCAACTGTTCTGGAAGGTACGAGTTGCGCTAAAGTTCAACGTGACAGGTATTTAGGTATCAATGAGGAAGGAGAGACGTTGAAGTAAACTGATTATGTAATTTTGACCACATCATTTTCGTATGAAGAGCCACACAGCAATAATTATTACATTTTACAACTCCTACCAGCCCTGTAATAGAGTGATGTTCACTGGAAGCTCCAGCAACAAATTCTGAAGTCATTTCTATGTTCTATGTTCTACAATTCTTAAGAGTTTAAATCTATATGTTATTTATTATACTGTGAAACAATTATATTCTTCTTACTATGGTAATGCTAAGATCACCCATACTTCGAGCATCGACACGTTCACTGTGTAGATTCATCTGACGCTACTCAGAATGAAATAATCTGGATCATCGACATAGCTATGTTTCCTCTCAATAGGTGAGCAACATTTATTGAAACATTAGGTTTCGCAACGAGGAGATGCCACCAAGATCTAATTTCAAAAATTCTATAAAACATGCAGGCAGCTCATACCAAGCTGAAAACAAAGAAGAGAAGAAACGTGAGTGATCAAACTAGAAGCATAAATTAAGAAATTTGTTCATTTAGAAAACTAAAGCTACCTGCAGAAATGCAATAAAAGCTATCTAAACCATAGAGCTATCTCTCCCCCAAAGGTATCCCAAACTCACTTCATACTACACGTAAAATGCCCAAGCCATGGACGGTGATCTCAAATCACTCCATAAAAAAGAATTCTCTCGAGATATTCGCAAGTTGTACAATCTACCCATAAATATCCTATTGGGGAACAAGCAATGCCGCATTCTCACTTATCCTCTTGAGCCGTATCACGAATCTTGATCCAAATGGGACAATCCTGATGAGCGAAATGCTGATGTAACTCGCACAGGTTCCATTTTTGTGGGTCGAGAGGATGCTCATAAGTTCCGCGGTCTGTGACTTGGCTTCTGCAGTAGTCGATGTAGTCGACACCAGCAGTTTCAGAGCGGGATAGGAGATTCCAAAGCTCGGCGCTAGAAGCCTTGAGTCTGCCGGTGTCTCGGTTGCATTCATCGGAGGTCAAGAGCCAGCTGAACTTTGTATTAGTCTGTGTTCAAGGATTAAGGGAAGGGGGAGGGATATGGGAACGTACTCAAAAATAGCAATATAAAGCTTTCTCAAAGGATTACCGGAATCGGTTTGCGAATAAACGATATACAAGTCTCGAATATCTGGTAAGATGACTGTCTCTCCTTCACTACCCCAAAACTCTTTCATAGCCGAATCCATAAGCTCATCGCACAATTGAGGGATATGGAAATCCGTTGCCATGATATAAGTATCGACAAAACGGTAATTAGAAAGACCTTCGGCTCGTCCTGGCTTATGCAATTCGAGTGGCATGATTGTACCCTCCATAAGCCATTGAATGATGACTCTGGAAGATGAGGCCATGTATCCGCGTACATAGACTGAGTTGGAGTAGGGTTTGCGAAACTTTTTGAAGTGGGGTACGATCTCGATTATGGCTTCAAAAGCTTTTTCTGTGAAGTAAAATGTCGCATAATCTTCTAATTGACCACCGAGGCCACAACTAATCATGTAACTCTTCCTGGAAAATTGTGAGATGTGGCGGAAGAAGCTAGTGGAGATAAATACTTACTCTTCAGGTTCCTCAAACTTCTCGCGATTACGCTTGTTCCTATATTTGGATGGACCCTCAAACTTCTCGTTAATACGCTTGCTGCTGTACTTGGATGGACCTTGGGATGGCTTCGGTGCCATTCTTGATTTCTTGGCCGGCTTTTTATCCTCGTTCTCGGAGTTGGACTTGTAACTTTTTTTAAGAGGAAGAGGGATGAATGGCGTGGCTGAAGTAGTAGTTGAATTCTTATCGTGTGCCTTTGCGGACTTTTTCGTAGAATCTGCGATGGGAGAAGATGATCTTGACAGTGCCTGTCTTTCTAATACTGAACGTGGGATCACTTTGGAAAGTCGTGGGGCCTTGTTGCGAAGTATTGTCTTCTTTCTAAATACGAAAGGATTAAAAGGAAGGGTGGCAGAAGACATCGCTCTGTTTTTCAATAGTTCACTTCGAATTAGTTCAGGATCCAGCTTTGGCTGAATCGATCGAAACGTTCCCACCGTATCAGCAGTTACTGATGTATTGACCGTAGTATCTATTGGAGACGGGCCAACGGTTCCAATGGTAGCCATGGGTTGCTTAGGAAGTGATCTAAGCGATCTCTGAACAGAATTTGGTGGTTCTTTGATATCGGATTGTTTCTGAACTCGAGTTCTTAAGGAAGATCTGCGATCCATGTCAAGAGAAACATTGTCCTTGGGAGAAGCCATGGCGAGTGATATTTTAATATCGATCCAAAAGCCGTACTTTTTTGAAGAAAAAATGAGAATAGTGTGGCCTGTCAATGTAATTTGCCAAGTCTTTCAGAATCGGGCTGTGGTAATAAAACAATGTACGTAAATTGAAATTGGACAATTTGACGAGCCTAGGTAATTTTCTTTGAAATTTAAGCGAGGACCTATAGTCTCATTTTGTCAATCATGTGAGCGGTATTCACTCTATTTTCTTCACGCTAGCAGTGATAAGATAATTTTATAACTTTTGGCTTGAGTATTATTTCAATTTGTACATATCTAGGCATATAAAAAATGACTTAACAATACTTATTAGGTAGGTACAGTAGTGTGTCGCTCTTCATTTTATTCTATTCACCAGTCTAGACAGCTAAAGTTATGTGCTAGTTGAGCACCTCCATTCATCTGGTACAGTCAGGTATAACATATGACTTGAGATCATTCACTATACTTTGTATAACTAATGGCCGGCTCTCATAAGCGGCCGACTAGTTCCTACTCGGGGAAAGCGAATGTCCCCGAAAAGCGAAATTGTCCTTGAGAAATTCCAATCATAATTGTATTATAGGATTCTATTTTATTGATTTTAACAAGAAATGCCACCAGAATCTGATATGGACAATTCGCTTCCTGGGGACATTCGCTTTCCCCAAATAGGAATTTGTTAGCTGATTAGAAGCGCGAACTAATACTGACTTCGAGAAAGAATTTTTTATAACATACACAATTGTAATAACTATCTCGGTAATGTTCCTTGAGAGAATTAATCAAATTCGAATATCTTATAAAAGAGAATTGAGAAATTTCATCCATACGCTAGTAATAAGAACAATCAATCGAGATGAAAACCAGGATATGAGGGGGAAAGTAACATTGAAATACTATTGGAAACGTACAAACACATCATAGAATTCAACACTTTGATTTGAAGATACAATGTCACATCAGTTACATTTGAAAATGAATTTTTGATTATCAAAAAAAGATTTCTTTTATACCTGTAAACGTAACTGAACTATGTACTTGGAAAAACGAGACCGAGTTTCATTGCAGTAACGGAATATACCTCATCCATAACAATTTACAAAGCATCGAAATCACCAGCACCAACCCCTCTACTTCCCAATAACCGGAGCCTCAAAAACCCCCTCAAACGCCTCCGCAAGCCAAGCCTTCCTATCCCCCGGCATCCTCAGGGCTCCCTTCCCAGGCCAGCCCTCTATCCACCCCGCCATCCCATCCGCCTCCCTAACACACTCTTTCCAATCCCCCTCCCTGATATTCTCCCCCTCCTCCACCATAACCACCACCACACTTTCCCAATCCCTAAACCCCTCTTCCACCAACGTGATCTTCCCATTCTTCAACCACCTCCTCTCAATCCTCAACCGCACAGTTTTCCTCTCCCCCACCTTCGCCTTTTGGACGATCGCTGAAAGATGTCGTTTCAACTGCGACACATTCCACAACACCGGGATATCCTGACACACCAAGTAATGCGGCGGCACCGCACCCGACAAATGCTGCTTCGCCGAACTAAAAATCATAAGATTGAGACTGATCTTTCGGCGAGCAGAAGACTCGGCAGCATAAGCGTGCATCCAAGCTATATCCACAGGGGCCAATTCGTAGTCAGCCTGGATAGGAGTACGAATAGATGTAGACGGAGCACCGGAAGCTAAGTTTCCAGTTATCTCTTGCAAGTGTGCAGGACCTCTGAAATTCAACCAGGAGAGGTCGGGAAGATTGATTCTGCCGGCGATGTTTTGGAGAATTCCACCTCTTTGAGCCCTATCTGTAAGTGCAGCTGCTGCTTTTTGCTGCTTTTTATCCTTCTCTTTCTTCTCACGTTCTTTCCTCTCCTTTCTAAGATCAGGATTTTGAACTTCTGACTCGAGGTTTCCTACTCTCACGGATTCTAAAACATCTTCCTTTTCCTTCTGTTTCTTCGCAATGCGATCGCGTTCCAATCGATCTTCTTCCAATTTTTTCAAACTTGCATTTCTTTCGTGTTCTTCCTTTTCTACTCGATCTTTCTCCTTTTGCTGCTGAGCTTTTTCACGTTGAAGTTTGTCCCGCTGACGATTCACGTCCTTATCTGCCAATCGATCTGCCTCATCTTTCTTCTCCTGCTCCAGACGTTTCTTCTTGTTTTCTTTCTGCAGAAGTTCGTTACGCTCAAGCTCCTTTTGCAAAAGTTCAATTTCTTCATCTGCCAATCGATCTGCCTCTGCTTTCTCCAGACGTTCCATTTCTTCGCGTTCTTTTCGCTTCGTCTCAAGCAGATCTGCCGCTAATCTTCTTCTCTCCTCCTCAACCCTACGCCGCTCAATTTCCTCCTTATCTTTAGGATCCTTGGCCCTCCGTTCATCCGAAAGTTTTTTCTTTCGAAGTGCCTCCTGTGCCTCTTTCTCCACCCTTTCACGCTCTTTCCGTTCGAGTTCATCCTTCTCATCTTGTATGATTTTGTCCCTTTTCCTTCTCTCATCTTCGGCAATTTTGTCCCTTTTCTTTCTCTCATCTTCTTCCTCTTGAGCAGCCTTCTGCAATGCTGCACGTTTTGCTTCAGCTTCAGCTTTAGCTTTTTGCTCCGCAGTCAGCGCCGGCCTATTTTTCAATTCATCTGCCCTCTCTTGAGCCAAACGATCACGTTCTCTAGTTTCACGTTCTCTTTCCTCGCGTGCTAAGCGCTCGGCTTTGTCTCTGGCCGCAAAATCTATATTTTTTGCCGCCTCCGCCTGCGCCTCCTTTTTCCTCTTCATAAGTGCTTGTGCTTCTCGGAATTCGGCGTCCAGGCGTTCTTCTTTCTCATCAAACATCTTTTGGTAGCGTGCTCTTTCGGCAGAGGGGGTCTCGACAGGTGGTACCTCGACAGGTGGTACCTCGACAGGTGGTACCTCGACAGGTTTGTCCTTGTCCTTGTCCTTGGTCTTATTTTCTTCAGGTTTGTCCTTGCCATTGCCCGCATTATCTTTCCGCGCAAGTTCCTCTTCAAGCTTACGCATGATCTCTTTCATATAATCATCTAGATCCTTATTGTCCTGCTTTGAACCCACCTCACCTGGTGCCTTGGAAAGACCGGCCCCTCCAGCTTTTTCCAGGAGACCATTTTTTATCTCGTTCAGGAGATCTCCAAAATCTATTGGAGCATCTGGTTTTTTCTTGTCTTCCTTATCTTTCAAATCTTTAGCAATCTTATCCCTAGCAATTTGATCGGCTTTTGCTTTTTCTTCTCTCTCCTTATTGATCTTATCTCTGACGGCCATCTCCGTTGCTTCCCTCTCTTTTCTCTCCTTCTCGGCTTTGTTTTCTTTGTCGATTTCATTTTTTTTCCTCTCCTCCTCCTTTTTCTTTTCTTCAGCTTCAGCCTCACCTCTTGCCGTTTCCTCATCTTTCAATTCTTGTTTCCTGAGTCTTTCAGCTTCTTCCCAGGCAGCTACCTCTTCAAGATCCCTCTTATCTTTGGCCCTTTTCCTCTGCTGGCGCTCCTTCTCCTCGAGAGCCTTCAGCTCCTCTTCGGGCATCATTGCCCGAGCGATAATTTTTTTTAGTCTTTTATCCGCGGCTTGAATCCGCTTTTGCTTCTCCACCTCTTTGGCTGGGTCAATCGGAACAAGATTCATAACTCTCTTTTCTTTCTCCCGCATCAACTCCGAATCAATAAGTTCGCCTTCACCCGTCCTAACTACCTCTTCGTTACGTCTTACCATCGCCATATACTCCAAAAAATCTGCAACCTCACGATCCGTTTCAAAAGTAAGGCTTGATCGTTGTTCTTGAATCGGTGAAAGAGAGTTGTCGGCTCTAAAGGGTGAGCCAGGACATGACTCAGGAAGTGGTATTGCCTCTTCTTCTTCGGTTGAAGTTGTCCGAGTGTCTCTTTCCGCGGAATCTTTCGGAGCTAAAGATACATCAACGGCCACCCCCGTCTCAGCTACTCCACTATCTCCAGCCCCTTTAGGCGCTGTGCGAACACTGAGTAGACCTTTTCTCCCCGAATCCTTTCCACCTTGTGTAGATGGTTCAGGTAGAACGACTCCCTTAGCTTTAAGAGCCGCTACGAGTCCAGAAAGATCTATCTGTTTTCTTTGCCCAGCTACCGGTGGTACGTTTGGCGCATCACGTACTCCCTCAATATCCTCAATAGTCTTATCCACTTCGGCATCTTCAGCCTTTTTCTTTGCTACCGTTGCCGCGAGAGTGTCCGCAAATTGACGCTTCTTTGCCTCTTCCTTTTCCTTATTTCGCTTATCAAGTTGACGTAATTTCAATAGCTTTTCCTCAGCTTCAGCTTCCGATTTCAGCCAAGCATCTTGCCTATCGGCTTTTAATTCATCTGCTTGTTTTTTCCACAGGTCCGTCAATTCTTTGTTTCTCTGGAGTAATATAGGTCGACGAATATCTTGGAAAGCTTCCCAATATGTGTCTCTCTCTTCCGAATCGGAGAATCCACCAATGTGATCAAAAAGTTCTTCCAGTTCTTCCGGCGCATCTTCTTTTTCCCATTTTTCTCTCAGAAGCTGTTCGGCAAAAGAATCTCGAAGTACTATAGGTGACGGGTGTTGTGCAGATGCCGCGAAATGATGTCCAGTCGGTATATCTAGCGCCGCTCGCTCGGCAGGCGTCATATCGAACGCCTTTCTCCAAACGGAATCAGGACGCATATGCATTTGGAGTTTTACTTGTTCGACCTTTTCTTCAAGTTCGATTCCGCGATCCACTTCCTGAAGGAGTTCCTGGAATCTGGTTTTCACAAAGACATTTGTTTCCAACTCCACATTTTTTCTTAATATATTTTGATTTTGCCGTTTATCTTCTAACCTGATAGCTTCCTTGATACCAAGCGTGCACCTGATGATGACGTTTCGCAATGGGAGTATTTTGCTCTGTTCGGTTTCAATTTTAAGCTGGCGACTCGCTGCACTTCTCTGTTCAAAAAGCCACGCCAGATGTTTTTCGCGTGCATCATACAGATCATTCTGTGCCCACGCTTCGAGTTCTTGAGCTGCAGTTTTGCTTTCGGAGCTTCTACCACGGTCTACCCATTCCCTGAACTTTTCTTCGACAGTAGGTGAATCTGGAGATTCGGCAGCCAATCTACGATACTTTTCACTTTGACCTGGAGAAGTCTATTTAGGTCAGTACGTGCAATTGCGAAGGATATAACAAATAAACTTACACTTGGATTATGCGGTAGAGGCTTTTGGACAGGGGATCTTGGAGGAGATGCGCCGTATAAGCTGCCGGAATCATCCGCTACTGGTTCCACAGCAGCTAATTTGTCTGATTTGTCTTTTCCCACAGTGGGCTGTTTTCCCTTATCCAAATCCTCACCACCAGGTAACCCAGTCTTCTTTTGATTTTCGATATTTTCCGTATCCTTACTACCGATCGAACTTCTTTCGGCAATAGGGGAGAGTTTAAGATTTCCCCGCGGTCTTCGTCGTTGTCCACCTCGCCCGCCAGATCTACCACCTTGCGAAGGGTAAACTTCCTCTGCCCTACCCACAGGTGCCGTTGCTTGTGTAGTATCGAGGGGTTTCATCGCCGGTACAGGAACCGTGGGGCCCCGAGCTCTTCTCGCCCGACGCTCCGCTTTCGATTCTCGAACTCCAGTCTGAACCCGAGTCGATACCACAGCTTGTATTCTAGCCATATCATAAGAGCCATCTGGATTTTTGAACTGTGAAATATCCAATGTTTGTTTTTTCGGGTTTACTAGAGGAGGGGTTTTAAAATTGAGATCCTTATCAGCCTCCGCAGGTTTGGGACTCAGCTGTCCTGTACCCTGAGCCGGTCTCCCAATGCCAGATAAATCAATCCCACCATGTCCCGTTCCCGGTAATCCAGGACCTCCTCCTCCACCAAGACCACCAGCAAAAACTTGCGGACGAACTGGAGGCCGTTCATCAGGATTTTGAATTGTTCCTGAAAGATCAGCCGAGTCGCGACTGCTGAAACTACGTCCAACCTCTGTTTTACCATTTTCACCTTGCGTCCTCCCTTCTGATAAAGTCAACGAGCCGGGCCTCGAGTACGATAAATCTCGACTGCGGCGTCCAGTTGAATCGGCCATGTTGTATCCGAGTGTCATTGTACTTGAAAACGTTACGTGTGCGATACAAACTTTTCGGTAAAGCGATCGATTGCAGCAACGATCATTTGCCGTGTAGACATAGATCAAATAGCTGGCTTTATGCATGGCGACCCCTTTGTTGGGTTCTAACTTGATCCGTCCACTAAAATCGTAGTCGTGATTGATTGTTTTGTTTCCCAAATCTCAAGCCTTACTTACAAAGAAACGTGTTATGAACCGGAATTGGTTACACACCTTTGATCTTTCTCTTG
Organism: Botrytis galanthina; assembly: GCA_004916875.1. Lineage (NCBI taxonomy): Eukaryota > Fungi > Ascomycota > Leotiomycetes > Helotiales > Sclerotiniaceae > Botrytis > Botrytis galanthina. The sequence goes on from PQXL01000394.1 coordinate 13,351, forward strand.
AAATAATCATAGCAGCCACAAGCCAACAACGTAGCTTTATCCGATGCCATGGGTATCATCAATGCGATTGTAAAATTGTCTTTGAGAAAGCCATTACAAATCACTAGTCATATCCAAAGAAGATATATGCGAGCAAGTAGGATCGGTATGTGAACTCTGATCACATCAGGCAGGCAATCTAGACATTTGGACAATAACCGAGCGCTCAAATTGTCGCAGGCTCGACTTTCTCGACTTTACAAATAAGACGGATTCGATTGACAGCCTTTCTTGCCTCCCGCCCTTGCTCGAAAGCATGCATTGTCGTTTCTTGACCCAAAAACTTATGTTCACTCCACCACCGCTGATCAAGATCATCGAGTTGATCAAGGAAAAGTGCACCGAGACCCGGCGAAATGTTTTCCGCCTGGAAGTCATTCCCCACTGTATTGAAATGCATGCCATGAAGCCATGTCTTATTTTCACGTGAAATTAATGGTGTCGAGCCGAATTCTACGATTTCTCGTCTAGAGTTGGAATTTTCTGTCCCCTTATTATGAAAGATAACAAAATCATCAATCTTATGACTCCAGGGAAGTGTACGCATCATTTCCGTTGATTTTAGTGCGAGCGAATTATAGTTCTTCGCTGTCCCTAAACTCTCAATATCTCCTATATTCCAGCCCAAATATTTCAATCCATTTTTCAGACATATTTTGCGTACTTTGATGGCACTAATAATTGTTCCTGCATCATACAAGCCTCCCGAATGAATCATAAAATCAATCATTGAGCTAAAACACAATCGATCTATCTTCCAATTGATATAGAGCTGAGATCCCTCCATTGGCCCGCCAAATACTTCATGTGAGAAGTCTACATAGCTATAATACTTGAGGGCTTCCTCCCTAAACTCTCTGTTGACATGTAGGATCGTTGGAGGTTTAGTGTAAGTAATCATTGGAGCTCCACTGTAAACACTGTATGAGGAACGTTTTCCCACGTTATTATCACCCTCTCGGAGTGAACGATATGATACATCGATATTTCTTTGCTGGCAACAAGCGAACCTCAAGATCAGTTGACGAACTTCCGTGGGAAGATCCGCAAAATTTGTGAACATGCTCAAAGTCGCCATCGTTATTCTTAAAATTATAGTGTGAACACAACGAACGGTATCTGAACTAGAACGATGCCGAATTCTCCAGAATGTTAATGAATTAAAGAGTCGGATGATAAGACTTGCTTCGAAGGTGAGAGTCTTAATATTTCAAAAAGGTATCGAGGAAGCTGTCGAAGAAGGGATGAATAGAAGTAACGAGGAAGATATCAAGAAAGTTGTAATAGGATTAACAGAAGAATCATAAACGAATTTATTGAAGAAGAAAATCAGAGTTGCTACGACGAATGTCTGAAAAGTCTTATTCTTATAGAGTTAACCAGTGATACTAACTAGTAGCCGAGAAACTATAAATCCCCAGAGAATGATCATCGTTCCCCTCAATCAGCATGAAGCAAACGGAAAAACACCGTTTACATAAGCTGAGCTTAGTATCTGATTGGTCAGTCATCTTGTACGAAATGAACCATTACCTCTAGACTACCTCTAGACGCGTCTAGCTGCCAACAATTCAGGCTTTGACGTCGCTACTTATTACTCATTTTCGAAAGGACACCTCTCATTTCCAAAATAGGGCAGGTTCCATGAATGGAATGGTTGATCACCCATAACGTTCTGATATCGTATGGCCAGGCATGAAATTTCCACAGATTGTCCGACTAGACCGATGAAGGACCATTCAAAAGAAAGCTCATCCCACTTGGGGGTTGAAGTTGTTGCATGGGCAGTAATAGTGGTTAGAGTGGGAGGGAGGGTGTGGTAACCCTACAACGGCCTTGATAACATAACATGCCTCAGGATCACAGCATATAATAGTCAGTAGTAGCATAGGGTATGCGCTCAATTCATCTCAACTACAGTAAACGCAACGAAACCAAGACAGGGTAGTGGAGGTAGGTGTATCATATGTGAGTCGGCGAACGAAAAGAATTGCAAGCATTGACCACCCATCTATCATTCAATCATTCCACGTCCTGCCAACAATCGATCATTCTGTCGGCCATTCATACTATACATTTCATTCTTCCAATCCTTCCAACCATCTACCAACTCCAATCCCAACAACCTAATAATAGTAGTTCTCATCGTTCGTCCTTCCTCTCATGTATTGAGGCTCGCTTCCCCTTACGTAGATATCCTCGTACAAAATTTGTGGGGTCGCATCTGGGAAAGGCATCTCTTCGGCCTCCTTGACCTCCGCATCGACCCTGGCTCTTGCCTCCTTGTCAATGGACTTCAACTCATCCTCGGTTGTAACGTTCCATTCGATCAACTTTTGTTTGAGACCAGCGATTGGATCTTGGGTGCTACGCATACGTTGAATTTCCTCACGAGTACGGTATGTGGTTCCTGGATCGGACATGGAGTGTCCTCCATAACGGTATGTGACATATTCGAGGACTAATGGACCGTTACCAGCGTTGGCGTATTCCTTAGCGTGCTTGACAGCAGCCTTAACAGCGAGAGCATCCATTCCGTTGACCTTAAGACCTGGAATGTATTGACCACGCTTGTAGTAATCGGTAAGAGCAGAGGATCGGTTGGCTGCGGTGCCCATACCATATTTGTTGTCTGAAACAATTAGTATACCCTCAGCCTCATATTCAGGTCAAATACTTACTCTCACAACCGAAGAGAACTGGCAACTTCCATAATTTAGCCATGTTGAAAGCCTCGAAGACTTGACCTTGGTTACTGGCACCATCACCGTACAAAGCAACAGAGACATTCTTGTTGCCATTGTATTGATGAGCAAAAGCCAAACCAGCACCCACTGGAACTTGGGCACCGACAATACCATTTCCACCATAGAAACCCTTAGTGAACATGTGCATGGAACCACCCTTTCCGTAAGCGATACCCTCACGACGACCCAACAATTCACCGATGATAGATTTTACGGAAGCACCGCGCATAAGAGCAAAACCGTGGCATCTGTAGGCAGTAATGATGTCGTCTTCCTTGGTAAGAGAGTGTTCGATACCGACGGCGACAGCTTCTTGACCAGTTGACAAATGGCAGAAACCACGAATTTTCTTCTCCTTGTAGAGTCTATCGGCTGCCATTTCCATACGACTAAATTTTCCCATCAGCGGAATCTTCGGTCGTGATACCAAATCATATTCTTACCGCATAGAAACCATATCGATATACATCTGCTTCAACTCTTTCTTGGTGGTCTCCATGGTGTAGGATGGAGGATCGAGCTCGTAGGTCTCGAAAGACTCGTCCGATAATTGTAATGTGAATGGCTTATCATCTTCCTATAGTCCCAGAGAATCATTAATATACACATTCCATGTATGCAACAACCAATTGGGATAGCTCAACAGGAAATCTTACCTGAGGAACAGCATCTTTATCGGCGTGCGCGGAGGCGGCGTCTGTGGTAACCGTTCTCTTTACGAGAGCAGCTCTGGAAATGGCATTTCTGCGCAGAGGTGCGGCAGATCGTGCCTTCAATGCTCTCGAGAACATGGTTGTGGTGGTAGAGAATGTGTTGTAGGGAGTGAGGGAGGCGGAAGATAACTCGTGGAAATTTCTCAGCAGCTGCCAAACAAAAGATGTTGATGGTTGGGATGCTTCGATTAGAGTAGTCCCATTTTGGTTTAGCTCAGACAGATTGTTCCTCAAGCTTCCGACCCAAAATCACGTGTGACGGATCTTTTAGAGCCCGATAATTCACCATTCGGCCTTACTTGCGGACCCTCTTGTCTAACTCGGGTTTCCATATTCAGTCTTCATTTCATCGATCACTCAAGAGGAATAGCCAAAGCATAGATTTGATTCTTTCGCATTTTTACTATGCTACCCTACCAACTCAAAGGACAAGCTTAAGCAAGTAAATCCCTGACCTTGGGGAATCCCTAATGCAAATTCTCTCGATGCTACGCCGTTAAATTCTTCCCTTTGAACTGTCCCCCTTTCCTTTGCCCTATTGGTATTTGAGCTATTAAAAATCATCTGTACTATTCTGCCAACCAGTCAAATGAAAAACGCCCTGCCCCAGATGCTTCTTTGTTTCTTTATAAACAAGTCTTCTGTGCTTCGATCAATCAAAGGTCAATCAATATGGACATAAAATAGGTAGGTGATGTATGAGGATTGCGGAAGGATGATAGTGAAAAATGTGAGGCCGTATTCTCTCACGATATCTTAATCATCTCTCAATGGAGAAGTGGTGGTAGTGACTATAGATTCCATGACCAGGACGTGAACGAAGCAACCAGAATGAGTGAGTGCTTTTTATATAGATTAGTTAAATGGCCTTGATCAGTCATCTTCGTGAAAGAAAGTAGGCCCGGTAGCTGGTGGAGGAGCTGTCGATGGTCCAGCATCGACCATTTCAATATCATCTCTCTGATAAGATGCTTCATGTGTCATGATTCCTTGCATGGTTTGGTCTTGACTACCACTCCGATATTCGATGGCACTTAGTGGTCTAGCGGGCCCAGTGATAGGAGGAGTTTGTTGGCCATAGGGGTTCTCATACAAAACATCTTCTGGTGGAGAAAATGACCACACCTTGAGTTATGTTAATATATTTCAGGGAAAGAGGAGGACTATGGTACTTACTTCCATTATGGTGCGATTTGATCTGCTTGCCATAACCACACACTTTTCTTCTTCAAAGGCGACTCTCCAGACAGCCTCGGCAGGAGCTGTGAGTTCACGAACAAGTTGACCAGTCTTGAGATCCCACACTTTGACTCGACCATCACTACCTCCACTAACCACTCGTGTATCATCAAATTGTAAACTTGTGACACTATTGTCATGGGCAGCTAGTCGATGAATTGGGGCCATCTTTTCAAGAGACCAAACGCGAACAGACCCATCAGAACCACCAGTGACCAATGTGTTTCCTCGCATTTGCAGTTGCCCAACTAGCGAGGTGTGTCCTTGGAGAATAGCTTGACAGGATCTAGTTATTTGTTAGTTTGATGTTTCACATCTCAATCGAAAATACATACCCATTTTCTGGATCCCATATCCGAACACTGGTGTCAAGACTTCCAGTAGCTATTCTCTTTCCATCAAAAGCAATGGCATATATTTGAGAGAAATGTCCCGAAAGCGTTCGTAAACACCTTCCCTCCGAGATGCTCCACACTCTAGCTGTAGTATCATAACTTCCAGAAACAACAATATCTCCTTTAATTTCTAGACATCTGACACTTGCCTGGTGACCCACAAGGACATTTTTGCAAACTCCAGTCTTGATATCCCAGATTCTTAGAGTGGTATCTCGAGAGCCTGAAATTGCCGTGTTTGCATCAGACATCTTCAGGCACCGGACTGTGGAAGTGTGTCCACGCAGAGTATGTAAACTCTCACTGTTCTTCGTCAGTACTAGTTCTCAAACATGTGATTAGTAACACATACCCAGCAGCCATATCCCATACTCGCACATCACGATCACAACCTCCACTAACGAGTGTATCCTCCCATGGTACCATTGCCCAAACACCCATTACATGCCCGGTCAAGGTCTTTTGTGCATTTCCATCCGTATTGAAAACATGAATCTTAGCGTTGTCCAATGCTACGACAATGTACTTCGGTGTCAGATGTAGACTTGTAACAACACCCTGGTCTTGTGTAATATGCCTTGCTATATTTTGTCCTCCAGTCCTCCAGGCGGTTTCGACCAAATATCTTTGTTTAAAGTGTGATTTATATGACCTAATCTTTGGTCTTCTCAATGCGCCAGAGGCAGTAGCACTATCAAAGCTTCTGGAACTTCCAGGGACTTGTGACAATCCTGTGCTGATTCCGGGAAAAGAATGTGCAAAGGCCGAAGTCTCTCCTGCTTGTAATGCCTTATGAACGGGGTGTGGAGGAGGTCGAAGTGACGGTATTAGAGGTGTAACGGGATGATGTTCTGACATTCTTCGACCATAATCGTGCTTCGCACATAATTTCATCCAAGTGACATCGTCTGCAAGAAGATCTCTCCAACGTTTCGAAACCTGGGACGAGCGGGCAAGTACTTTCGGGTCGTCGATACAAGACAGAATCTAGATAAATCAATTAGCTTGGGCTTCACTTTTTGAAAATGGAAACATACACGAAGGCATAGTTCATCTGGTAGAGTGGTAAATGGATCTTTCTTCAGTAACGGGCTAACATATTGATGTACAAAGCTTAGTTGTTGGCTTGTGCACAAGTTCAAAAGATCTCCTAATATCCTCGTTCTTTCGGGTGCTGAACTTTGCGCGAAGTATATTCTGATTTGTGATAAAAATATGTCCTCCTTTTCTCCCGCTTCACTCCAATCTGGTTGCGGGTGATCAGGACCTGGACTTGCTGCCGGGGTAGGGGGAGGAGGAGGGTCATGACTCGAGTGTGTGGGAGACTGTATATCGGCGGACGAAGTCATCATATTTGGAGTCGGAGGACCTCTTGGTCTACTTAGGATCTTTTCTAACCTCTGCGGCATTGGAATGTGGTCGCCATTTGTGTCGACCGTTAACGCTCGGGTGGGAGACATCTCGCCGTCTCTTTCAATGGGTGCAATGGAAGCCCTTCTGTCTGTCAAGCTCAAAGGTCTGAAATTATCCATACCCGCTTTCTTCTGATCCTCTTATTTCAACCAGTCGTTCCGTCTAGGTTGAACGGTTGGGAAAAGGTTATGATCGAAGATGCGGAGGTCGTGAAGGACTTTCCCGACGAGATTGAGGCTTGGGACCAAGGGAAGAATTTGGATTGACAATCAACAGATGAAATCTCGACCATGGAAATTAAAAACGATTGCGCCAATTGAGAGAAAGTCGAATATATTAAATTTAAACCAAGGAATCGTCTTTTAACGTATGGTAAAGGCGGTGTTGAGAGACGGTCGTGCAACGTAGTGTCCAAGGGAACACATTCGAATGCGTTGTCGTTAGGGTTGAAACTCGATGATTAATGGCACAATTTGAATCAAGTGTGTATTAATATCTATACCGATCACGAATATAAATGGCAAGAATCAACCGGAATGATATGGTCTATACTTGGTGAAATGTGTGACGATAAGATAGTATTCCAAAAGCGAGTAATATAAATGCTTTCGTACTTTGAATGTACTTTGTACTGGCCGGGCTGAGGTTGATCTTGAGATGAGAGAGAGTCTCGAGAGAGTCTTCTGTGTGGTATGGTAAGCCAGTGGAAGTGGAACGTCGTGGGTCGTGGGTCGTGGGTCTTGGGTCGTGGGTGGATTTTGCTAATTGGAGTTAATGAACTTTTGGGTGGTCTCAGTCATTATTGCGGTCATGCCTAGGGGGCAGGGATAATTCGTTAATGAAGTAAGGATGTTGAAGAACTTTAAAGTGGAAAAAATGGATGATCAATGAGATGTTATCACGAATGTCTTCTGTATGATATGTGTGATATGTGTGATATGGCCATTCAGAGTTTGATCGTTGACTTGGATGGAGATGTTTTGGAGACCATGTTCTCGACTTGAAGATGGATATCCAAATCAAAGTATGGCATGGCAGGTCAGGTCACTGCAAACAGACAATACCTCGTACTGTACCTCGCACTGGGTGAATGAACCTCCACGTTTCTTGTTACTCCTTTATAAATCGAGGGGTAGATCTATAGTATCTATTGCAGTATCAACATCACTCGCTCCCAAGTTGATAGATGATTTCAGGTCTTCGTCGTCATGACTTGTCGATAGTGTAGAATTTTGAAAGACTGTCAGCTGGAACTGAGATCTTTCAATCTCCATTTTAACACCAGAGTAATAGTTCAATGAGAGCCTCCGTGAAGGAACTCTATGATATCAGGGGGCTTAAGTTCTGGTAGCGATTCTTTGATGGACTGATTGAGTTGGTGGTGGTGGTGGCGGTGGAACTGTCATAATGGATTGCTACAAAGATCCCATTCAAAATCAATATTCTAAATCTAATTTTTCCAAATGCCTAATGATAATTAAACGTCTAGGTAGTGTCGCCATCATTACTCGGGTATTGTATCTTATATGTTATCCCTCACCTAGCTTTATCAACAGTAGCACCCACGAAATCTAGAATACTCAAATAAGCAACACATCAGTGCATACCACATGACCCATTTTGTCTTTCACCACACACATTAATCATCACGAATCATACTCTTCCCGCCAAACCTACCACATGATATCACGAATCGTTGGAATCGAGAATCCACTCCATCATCTTCATAAAAGGGGGGGCGAAAAACTCACTCACAAGTTACAACTCGTGCCGTGCCACTAAATAATCTAATCTAACACCACCTGCACCTACGATAATCGCCTCCCTTTTGTTATCGCGATAAGGCCTCCTAATAAACATTTCCCAAATACCTACATCATCGCTATGCTCGCCAAAATCGGGAGCACGATCACGAACTTTTCAATAGTCAGAGGTTAAACTCAAGGCTTAAGCTAAAATACTGGAAACAGAAGGCTGTGCATCGATTCTTCTCGTTTCAAATCCTCCAACCTTTTTACCCCTTACATTTCGTACTTTGCTTAGCTTTTCTAAGGTTTCAATATCGAAAAGCGCAGGACTTTTCATCCAGAACAATGAAGCGAAACCAACCCGCATTAATCTGGTAGAATACATCTGAATTGTCTGTTCTCTAAAAATAGTATGGAGTCAAAGGGTCCAGTGTTTCGAGATCCAAGGTTTTGTCTCGGAGTGGAGCTTTGATGTAAGCGAATTATGCGTTCATCTCCCCCCTCTTCAATCTCTCTTTGCAAACCTAAGAAGGAGAAAATAATGGAATTAATATCCTAAAAGTTCCAATGGGTAGGAACATAATATAATTGGTATCATATTCCTTCCTCCAGTGCCCAATCTATATCTTACAAGAACATCCATCTATGCATTTTATCTTTTGCATTCTCGGACTAGACCAGCATGAGTTTTCTTTTCATTCCATGCCCTTTCTCCTCTCTTTTATATATACATAGCCCTCCTTTATCTAATCGCCCACTCAATGGTCATGACCAAACTGTGTCAATAGAGGGATCAACATCCCCCCAACCGCCGCGAGCGTATCTCTCATTTGCGGTTTCGCTTGTTTACGTTGTGAAATACCGTCGAGATACCCATTGGAATTTGTGTGTTCATGGGAATGTACCCCCGAATCTTCTTGCATAGCATGCATTGCGACGTATCTATTTACTTGTTATTAGCCCTGTCTGCCTTTTGGTTGTTCAAAAAGAATTATGGCTTGCTTACAGAAAAGTTCCACCAGAAAACAATAGTAGCATTCCCGTCCACCATTGTCCTTTGGCTCCCTCGATATTTCCACCACCAAGAATATTTACTAATAGAAACGTCGTGATGGCACCGAATGGAGCTGCGAGACTAAAAACTATGAGATGACCACGTGCTGCTCGTTTCGAAAGTCCTTGCTTCAGTAAGACGGATGTAAGTCCAAAGGCGGCAGGCGCTTTATGGACCATGATTGCGATGAAAATGATGAACCCTAGTTTCGTATTGGATGTAGAGGCGGATGCGCCCATAGCTATTCCATCTGCCGACGCATGTATCACAAGCCCTGTCGTTGTAGCCAGACTACGACTTTGCTTCGGGCTCGGCGTGAGTGATTGAAAAAAGCCGTCTGATTCTTCATCAGACGAAGAGATGTTTGATATTCCTTGAGATAGATTGTTGAGAGAAATTTGCCTTGGAGCTACCGGGGCTTGTAATTTCTCGGAAGCATGTCTTGGAACTTTGTCAATTAAGAACATAAGAATGAATCCCAAAATAAGAGATAAGCCAATCCAGAATGTAGGTGATTCGTCGTCGTCGTGATGCACATCGCTTTCACCCGTTGGTTTCTCCTCCGACTTTTCTGGTGCACCCTTTTCCTTTTCCTCTGCCAAAGTTTCCCTGGTGATAATCTCGACTTCTACAGGCTGCGAAGTTCTTGAATTTAGCTGGGCATGTCTTCGGTTGACAATTGCTTTGTTCGAGTATGCGATTGTGTTGACTCCACCAACCCATGATAGCTCAGAGCTTCTCTCTTGAACCTTCATGCTCCGTGCTCCATGAGTATGTGCCGAAGAGCCTGCAGTATATACTGCTTCAATTCCTTCGGGTATAATAACAACCAACGAAGTCCCGACAAGTACTCCCATACCAATCGTAGATATTAATCGAAGTTGGGACGGCGATAAGGTCATAGATAGTGGAATTGCTCCAGCAAGAAAGCAACTAAACACTTCATCAGCATATAAATTACAAGCTTTGAGTAGGGGAATTACCTCAAACACATTATGACGCTCAAAATGAGCAGCATAAATAAGCCGTCGAACATCGTGAATACCCTCTACTTGCACCTTTAAAGTCTACGTCGCAATCCTATAAATACCAGATCAAAAGGAATATCACCGCTTCATTTCGAGATTGAACCACAATAAGTAGAAAGGAGACAAGACAATTTATTAAATCCTCAGAAAGGCAGGTGAAAGATATTTTTGCCTATGATTGCGCACTCCCAATCCCTTTATAAAGAAATTAATTCGTCACTCTGGGATGACAGATTTGGGGTCTTACTCAATGCACGAACGAGGCTGAACCACCAGATTGAACTAAACTAATAATAAATAATAAAGAGTGCCACAATGCTAAGTAATCTATTAGAAATCCCTGTACGTAGCTTCTGGGGAGAAAACGCGTCTCAGCCGAAAATCACTCTACTCCCTACGCGATTTATCAAGCTCTGATGAGGTGGTGAAGCTTTGAACCTGAACAAGAATATTTACAATTGGTCCCAATTGACAACGACAATTGATCAACAGACGTACCTACTTTTCGCATTAACAGTATCAGCAAAATCGTTGTCGCGAAGATGGCTGAAATCGATTCTGATTGTAGGTTTCAACAATTTCTGTCACCCACAGTCTTTTTTATTGTTCCCGTCGATCGGTCGTATTCCTCTCAAGAAATGCTGTCTATTGCTTCCCTCCCCCCATGCTCCACGTTGAACTGCATGCGCCGACGAGCAATAGTTCACGAAGATCAATTTCATACTTCATAAAAGCTAACATAATAAAATCCAGGGTCGTCCGATTCAAATGAGGCCATATATATCTCTCTTGTCACCCCAAGCACCGAAGGCATAACCTCACTTCATACCTTCAATCCAAAATTCACATATCCCATATTCGGAGACGAAGAATCAATATTTGGATATCAGGGATTGAGAATTAACTTAAAATATAATGCCTGTGATATGCGACCTGGCCTACAAATAACCTACAACAAGAAATTTAAAGCAGTCGGCGAAATAGAACCAACAGATTTGAAGGCAGTGCTGGAACCATTCTTGCCAAAGAGTATGTTCACTTCACAGAAAACTTCCAGGAACTGTCACTAACATCAACACAGCTGCTTTTGAAAAATCAAGTGTTTTTGAATCGCATATTTCAGCCACTCCAGCAGATTGGCATCCACCAGGAGAACTCTTTCGCACAATTGAGGTCGGTGGAGAAATATTTGAAATATGGAAAGGCAATCTCTCGGATCCGGTCATTCAACAAACCATCAAGCGGGTGCAAACTCTCGTCCCATTGTTTATTGAAGGAGGAACATTACTTGATCTTGATGAATCGGAAGATGATCTTGGACGTTGGACAGTATTCTTCTTGTATCACAAGAAGCCAGCCGCAGCCTCATTTTTTGAGAAATCTTCATCTTACATATTCATGGGGTTTTGTACTGTTTATCGCTATTTCGTATATACGCCCGCTACTCCTCCACAATCTCCTAATGGCGACAAAATAGCTCCCGAGTTCACAATCCCTGTTGATGGTGTATCGTTTAACACTCTTCCATGTCGTTCAAGGATATCGCAATTTCTCATTCTACCCCCTTTCCAGAGCGGGGGCAAAGGATCACTATTCTACAACGCCGTATTCGACTACTTGTCTAGTGACCCACATACAAGAGAAATCACAGTGGAGGACCCGAATGAAGCATTTGATGATTTAAGAGACATCAACGATCTAGGTCGTTTACTCAAAGACGAACGGTTCCTCAGATTAAAGCTAGACTCAAAGGTGAAAATCAACCCTAAAGGTCCAGCACCAGCCAAACTCTTTGATACCGATGCATACGAGAAGCTACGAGTTCAATCGAAAATTGCTCCTCGACAATTCGCTCGCCTTCATGAAATGTACCTCCTATCTATAATCCCTCCGTCCGCCAAAGCAGCCCTTCTCCGCGACACGGGAAAACCTCAGAAATCTCTTCCGCCTCCTAGAAAAGAAGATGAACACATGTATTATCTCTGGCAACTCCTCGTGAAACAACGTCTTTATCGTCACAACAAAGATGCATTGGCGCAATTCGATCGTGGGGAAAGAATCGATAAATTGAACGAAGCTTTAATGGGTGTAGAGGCTGATTATGGAAGATTGATTGAGATAGTCGAGGAGAGGATTGAGATGGATAAATCGACTACTGTTGGAAAGGGAAAGGGAAAGAGTGTGGCTAATGGAAATGGAAAGAGAGCTGTTAGCGAAGAGGACGATGAGGATGATGATGAGGATGATGAAAATGAGGAGCCCTTGGCTAAGAGATTGAAGTTTGCTTCTTGAATAGCCCAGGTGGTAATATGATTGGTATAGGATGGAAGATGCACGTGTATTAAAAGTGGTACCGCAAATCAGTACTCACTATATCATGGAGTTCGGGTGTGATTGGCTTTAGGGATGATATCAGGAAATGCTTGAAGTCTATGGTTTTCGAATGGGAAAGAATAATCCGGAGAGGAAGAATGAACATTAGAGTCAAATAGCTCAACTTCAGACATCTGTTCGCAAAGAAATTCAAATGACAATTTATCAATTGATATTTGCACCAATTATTTCGGTATTCCCATTTCCCTGAATTTTTCCACTTCATTTTGACCAACCATGTTTCCATTCCACCCGCCCATTGCCCATCGCTAAACACCAAACCCAACAGTTCAACCACGTTAACACCTACAACCTCGTCCCATTAGCCCCCATAACTCCCTTTTCGAGTTGCCCCGCTACAACTGTCGCCTCTCTCACTGCTCTCGCTACCGTTCCCCTGACTCTTCCCTCCTCTAACACTAATAATCCTCCTATCGTATATCCACCTGGCGTACTCACTTTATGCATCAAAAGCGCAGGATGCTCACCTAATAGAACCAAACAAGTTATACCACGCATAGTCTGCGCAGCTTTTTTTTGCGCTTCGGCTCGCGGGAGTCATAATGCTATTGCACTGTCTATGGTGGCCGCAAGCATCGATACGAAATATGCTGGGTTGGAATTACAAAGAACAGTACAGGTATCCATAGTTGAAGGAGGAAGAAATACAACTTTGCCCATGCGTGTGGAAATCTAGGTTGAAAGTGCAGTTGTGTTTTTGGCAAAGGGGAAGTAGGAGTGCTTGTTATCGTCAGTGATTCTCGCATCTGGGAAGCGGTGTTGGCATGCGTGGATGACGGTGCAGGGGTAAAGGCGGATGCGAGGTGGGCAGAGAGCTCCATCTAAAGTTGTTCGACGCTCACACTGGCGCAGATACTGATTGGAGGTTTAACGGCTAGGGCTTGGACATAATCTCGTTTACCATGTAGGGTTTACAGGCTAGGAGAATGATGGAGGCACGCTGGACGGCGAGGACATTTTCGTTTGAAAGATGGTGATGCTGACTGACTATGGGAAGGCAGGGGGGTAATGCTTATTCTACTTTCTTTGCGGACTCAGAGCAACGGACGGTCGCGATGAATTTGGAGGGGAGACGGGTGGGTGGTTCGGCTGGGTATGCGGGAGTTGATGTTTCTGATGTGATTGGAGGAATGGGGCTTGGGACTTGCGGCATATTAAGAGAGCTAGATATTCCACATAGAATTGCTATACCCATTGTTTCTATATTCAAGTATCAGTGTTTGATCTCGCGTTTGATTCCTGTTCTGATATGGCTCCAGGGAAAGTTAGCAAAACAGAAGACCTTAGTCGACAAATCATTAGTATACTGAACAGATGTGCATAGAATATAGTTTGGCTTTTGAGATACTGTTATCCAAGTGAATCATTTGATAGATACAAAAATAGAGCAAAGCGTGATTGATATGAATTATGAATATAATTTTTCTGCACATGTGGGAGAAGTACACATCCATATCTCATCTCAGAGCCTACAAGAACGGGTACGGAGGGCTGATGGCTCCTACTGTACTCGAGAAGCACTTCACTGTTTCCAAAACAATGAATTTATAGATTGGCATTCTCTCGAGTTCATCTCCTCGAGTCAATAAAAGAGGTCCGGAAGAAACAAACACACAAACATATCACAACCAAGAACTGTCTAGGTCATTTCTGCTTCCATATTGACAATTAAAGAACTCATACTGATTATCTACTTCTTCGATCGGAGTTATTACCAAAGTCACCAATCCCCATACATTCTCAAAGTATCTTCTTCGTAAATAATATCCCTTCTTTGGAATATTGAAGTTCTAACCTTCAAGTCAGAAGTCAAGCAAAGCTCCCTTCCCCACCACAGCAAAATACTGCCAACGCTCCACCGCCCAAATTTCACCCGACAAAGCGTAGTGCTTCAAAACTACATCATGGATACAACCAGACCAGCTCCACTGCGCAACAGTAAACTGCTAAAGTCCATTGAAGACCCGACTTTTCGCGCGAATTTACAAGATCCCATACCAAGCAAGCCGCTCAAAGCGAAGGCCAAGCCAGCGCAAGAAGAGATGGATCCCTTCGAAGTGCGCATTCGCTTTACGCAATATTTACAGCATTTGAATGCGAGTGTTACGAGTGCGAATAAGACGGCACAGTATGCGTTGAAATATAGGGATATGGATGAAGATCTGCATAGTTGCATTCTGGAACAACTGGAGAGAGTACGTCCATGGTTTTTTCATTTTGTGTCTCGAGATTGGATCTGTGGGAATCAAGAAGAAGGAAGCGCGTTTCTGAAATTTTAATGGCAGCGACTTGGGTTGTTGAAAAGAATATAGCTGACCTAAAATCAGAATTCCATGAACAACAGGGCAAATATCATGTTTTTCATCGAAATTTTATGCGATATGGCATCGAGAGAAGGACACGATGATTATGTACGCATGATGCAAAGAGATATTTTACGGGTAGTTGATGCCGTTGCGCCAGAAGATGGATCCGGAGCAGCCAATGTTAAAGTAGTGCGCAAGGTTCTCCAAGGCCTTCAACAAAAATCCTTCCTATTACCTCAAACTGTTACGGAAATTGAAGAATGTCTCAAGGAACGCGATACCCAACCTGACGCACTCATGTCTTCTCCGCACGCAAACGAAGCCAATGGAAATGGAACTTCACAACATGCTACTCCAAAACAAGCCAAACCGAACGGAGTAGGGAGATTGGATAAGAGACAGATTGAACAGAGAATTGAAGAGGATCGCGAGAGACATAAGAGATTGAGAGAACATATCTGGGCTGTACCGGCCTTGGGACCCAATTCGGAATTCAATAAATTGTGGGATGAAACGAGCGATTTGGGAGATGATGATATGGATTTGTATGAAGAAGAAGCTATGGAGAGAAAGGAGGCTGGGAGGGAATGGTTCAATGAGCAAGTTCATAAAAGTAGACTTGAAGGTCAATCTTGAGTGGAGGGTTACTTTCCCCGGCCATGGCGTTAAATTTTATCATATGGCGGAGTTCGTTCATTGGCGTTCTACGGTTATTCAGGTATACCGGGGATCATTATGTGGCATTTACTTGGACGGCGTGGTTATATAAAGGTTTGAGGACTTTTGCATCGCGCGGCTATATAGCCTTAGGTGCTCAGGAGTCGGCACATAAAAATGCGGTAATACCATTTTGTTAAACAGTTTTTGTGTTGATAATTCAGCTTTCAATACCCAAACAGGGCAAGTAGGACCTGTAAAATTATGGCAACTATCCCATTAAACAAGTATTCTCTCAAGATTACTTTGATTACCACTACAAATTTACTATTCCCTCTAAATTCTGGAAGCATCGGAAAGCATGGATTCTCATTAGTGCACACAATGTGCCTCCTGTGCGGCCTGTGGTTCTCATATTTTGGACAGTATTTTCCTTTCGCTAAAATTCCTCGTGTGTGTTCGGAAGACTTTGAAGTGGCTTGCGATGATGGTTAGCTCTTAGGACCCTCGCAGTAGCAGGTCAAGTAGTTCTTAATGTGTATTGACTTGAGTATGTGGGTGAAAATTCAACAATTAACAAACACTAGCTTCCCCTTAATGTTACTAGCAAAGCTCTCTCAAGCCAAGAACCTTTCATATCAAATTTTTGGGCTTCGAGAGAAAGTACTTTAAGAATAAATGCTCCTTGATTCTTTTGCCATAAGTTTTAGTGTCTTGTTTTAGTGTGGTTGGTATCTCTTTTCTAATATTCCTATGGCCCTTTTTGAGCTCCAGAGATTGGAAGTTTACTTTAGCTGGTTAGCTGGAAACTCATGTAAGCAATGTGTTGCTAGATCTCGGAGATCGAAGGAATAAGTCACAAGGGATGAAACATTCGATTCTTATACGACATATTCTTTGCCTTTTATGTCTAGTTGAGTACGAACTGACGTTCGCACATTCTCGGGCAGTTTGCCTGGCACGTCTATAGATTAGAAATCTGATCAATCAAGCTCATTGAGTTACTCAAATATCGTGGGAGATTGACTAGGCATTGTTTATTTTTGTTTGGAGCTGGTTGATGGTAATTTCGCAAATATACAATGTGAAATCGCTTTCATAATGAGGTTTCTCATCTTCATAACCTTGATCAGTTCCATGTCATATCTTATTCTACTACGTCTTATATGTACGCGTGTCGAAATTAACTCTTCTGACTACGGAAATAAATGAAATATTATATTTCACGTCAATTAGAAACTGAAACCCTTAAAATAGAACTTACTCCTAAAATCAAAAATCATTGAACGGAGTCAGAGCTACCAGCGAGCTCTTTTCATAGATTCCTAACAAAATGATATAAACTTGGTCTCCATGAAGGAGGCTAAAAATTATTTTAAAAGTGGTGTTCTGTCTTTCGATTTTCTTCTAGAGCCTGGACTCTGAACCAAATTCATCACCTTCTTTATCCCACGCTTTTTGTCTATAGATATAGGCGTCTCAGAAACTGAGGAGTCACTGAAATCTTCGTCTCGGGAATATCGAGAGTTATGTCTTGCAGGAGGTGGGGTTTTCGACGAAGAACTGTCAGTCACATCTTGGGGACGTCGTTTGGAGGTAGGTACTGGCTTTGATGAAGCTGGCTTCCTCGAAGAAGGGGCTTTGTCTGGTTCTGAATCTCGTGTTTCATGGCTTCGCCCTCGAGATGAATGCGTTTGTGAGATTTCAGGTGACCTCTCACTACCTGTATGTGAACGCGACAATAGTTTATTACACAATTTCAAAGACTTTTCAAGGGTTTCGTGGTCAGATTTCGCTTTTTTCCATTGATTTCTCAGCGCTCGACGTTCCCCGTCTTTACCGGTTGTGTTTTTAAGATCGTCGTCAATACGTACGTATAGATCATACCGCCAATTACTCGGCGACTTAGAGGGTGTAAGTGAAATTGTGGCTAGAAATTCTTTTCGCTTTTTATCAAATTCATCAAGCGCTTCTTTGGCCTGTCGTTCGCCCTTTTCCAACTCTGAAGCTGTAGGATGTAAGTAGTGGCAGGATGGTTCAAGAAGCATTGCAGCAGGCATTTCAAACAAAAGCTTCCCCAACCATGTTTCATGTGAAGTTCCATTTAGTCGTAGCATTTCATCGGCAAGTTTCAGGGAATCGCTGTAGCCCTCACTAGCATTAGCATCACACACCGCTTTACTCATCGCGCTTCTCGCTTTAATAAGCATCCCTTCCCGCTTTTCCTCAAGGCTCGAATGTCCGTCGCGAAGCAATTCTTTAACTAGGCTCGAGAGTTTAGACTTGCTTTTACTACACTCCCATTCTTTTTTCTCGATACCAGAGGATTTTAATTCATCATATAGCTTGCGATCACGGCTATGATCATAATTTGTATCATCCTGATAAAGACGACGTGTTTTACCATTGAGCCATTGTTTCAGAAGATAGTGATAGCTTTCGAATCGAGCGCCCTGTACGTTAGATATTTCCTTATGAAGATTGAGTTTGTAAGTTCTTGCAGCTAACCATACCCAGAACTTTTCAGCTTTTAAATCCTACCCAAGATCTCTCGTCAGTATTTGTTATTTGAAAAATCATAAGTAGATACTTACTTCATGCGCCATCCAATCTTCCTTGCCGTTAATAGAAATCATCGTGTTCCAAAACCGCTTCCCGAGGATATCAAGATCCGATTTATCAAGAGGTTCGTCTACAGAGCCGCACACGACACTAAACCATCGCTCGGTGAACTCACACAGAAGAGTATGATCCCAACGCACAGAAACTTGACACCGTTCACTGAGAAGATTGACTCGAACAGCATTTTTGTGGGTCACACCAAAGACAAGTCTCGCAACCTCCACAGCTTTGCTGCGACTATCATCGGAAAATTTCCCAAGTAATATGACTGATTGACCGTGTTTTTCATCTTCATCTCGAAAATGATAATAGTCGTAGGTGTTACGTTGAAGGGCTAATTTGTAAAACATCATAGCCAAGATCTGGTGGATTATGTTAGCTTTGATACATTTGTAGAGAGGGAATTCTTCCAGTTATATAGTTGTGACGGGCCGACTTAGAATGCTTGCAAGAAAAATCTATTTTCGAATATTAATTTTACCATGTCCCACATCAAACATGTAAATAAGCAACATGGAAAAATGTGCTGACCGGTAAACTGTAGATGGAAACGTTGGAGGTTAATTTGAGGGTCTCGAAAACTATGTTACCCAGCGCTAAATAGTACACGGCATTACATAGTAGACCGAATCGGCTATTTTCTGGCCGATGAAGTTAGCCGAACCCCATAAAAGGCTCGGATTTGGGGTATTTTGCCCGCCCGCGCTTAACTATTTATCATATGGCAGCAAAAACGAACATGCAGCTATGGATCTTGTGTGTGGGATTTTCGACTGTAAAGATATTGATAATAGAAGTTGTTATTGTGAAGTAGTTTTACAATTAACATAGCTGTATTGTACTCGTAATAATCTGGTTTGTGCTCTTGTTTTTGGGTAGAGATTTGGGCCTCACTATGTTGCCAGAAAGAGAGGTCTACTACCTTTGACATTATCATCGAATAATGCCCGGATCTGACTATTGAATTTATTAATGCATCGAGAATCCTGAGCAATATAATCGTGCCATACTAGTCATTCACTACGAGGTCAAATATTAGAACGACCCCCCTCCCGCGGCGAAAAATGCGATATCACATCAAGAATTGGTCTGAAAACCTCAACAGTTCATTACAATTTCTCAAATTATCAATATTTTGATCCCACATGTATGATTCATTCTTCATAGTCTTGTCGCTATGATGACCATCGAGGATCGATTACCCTGAGACTATTGACGGGCAGGCACTGCATATTTTTGACCAACTTATTCTTTGGGCCAATTATTAGTCAGTTTACAACTCCTTGGAAACGATCTGAAGACCGAAGCATCACTTACTGATATATCAAAACGGTGCATCAAAAAAGGGAGGACGACTAACAATTTGAGGGGAGGGTATTCGTTGCTTGGTATGTGTATTCAATGGCTTAGTTCTTCTCTCGCAAAGAGTTTGTAATCACGAACAAAGCATGCAAATCTATATATGATAGAAGGTGTGTAAATTTGATTCGTTCATTCTGTTAGAAGCTCAACTCAGCCAGAAAGCCAGGCTTTCTGTCAAACAGTGACATCTTCCTCCGAGACTCCTTAGTCTACCCAATATCACTGTTCAATTACTAAATTGGATACCTTGTCTATATCTGCCTCCATACTATCCATCTCGGCAGTAATTCCACGAAACCGAATTGAAATTGCGTGAAATTTCTGACTTATTTCATGAAGTACTGCACGATTGTCATGCGCCCTTGCTCGGGTCATGGCCGTCCCCAAGCTGGCAAGTCTAGCCCTAAATCGTATAAGAGTTATCCGGTCTTCAGCATTCTTAACACGTACTTTCTCTACCATGCCATCAAGGTCCCTCTTCGCCTGTTGGAGCTTTGCTGAGCTATCCCGCTTGTATGGGCGGAGAAGCTCGAAATTCCTGACCAGTTCGTCGACCTCCTCTAGTGATATTTTAGGACAACTCGTATTGAAACACAACATAATAAGAACTTACTCGCAAAGATATGTCTGTCAGAATCAGACATAATGAGGATGCCACTGATTCTTGTGTAAAGATCTCACAACGTTGACCCGTTGACCTATGGCACTGACAAATGTAGATCTGTGATTTGATGGCGGGCGAAGGCCGAATAAGTAAGATTTGGATGACAATTTAGGAGGTATCAAGTTGACAGAGATTATTAGATGAACAATAGGGGACGTCTACAAAAGCGTCACTTGATCTGACAGAAGGGTTTTGAAGTTTTCAATTTTGTTCTTTGATGGTTAATGTGCGGTTGTGTCTGAGGATTGAGTGTAAGTGGACTGGAATACCGAAACTATTTAACGCATCATTAGAGAGTTATCGTATGGTGGATTTTAGAATCATTCTATAATCATTGCATCTCAAATCATGTTATACTGCGTCACGATTCGGCATTGGAGTCACTTCCACTCGAAGAATACACTCGAAGGACTCTTCAAGTCATTTCTGTCAATCCTACCAATTTAGTCACTGGAAAAGAGAAAGAATCACTCCTATGACAGAACTACGATACTAATGAGTTCTGAAACAATGACTAACTCATACACGTCAAGTCAGCGCTCGATGGGCTACTGGTTTGGGTCTTGGAGTTCAAATATTTGTGTCACGGTCCTATCACATATGGAACAGAGAGAGTATGACTGGAATGCATTCTATTGTGGAAGCTCAGCTAGTTACTCGAAAAGTCAGGCTTTCTGTTGTACAATAAATTCCTTCGCTTTTGCTCTTTAGCATTTGTCACTCCATGCTTCACCGAACTATCAAAACTGTGAAGGATTGAGATAGGTCCGAGGTGGAGCTTATGTGGGAGAGATTTTAGGATTGAAATGAATCTCAATCGCGAGCAACACCTCTGTAGCACTCATTTATGTCTGGATTGATCCTGAATGCAAACATACGATGACCTGGTTCTAAGTAATTGATCAGTCGATCCAAATACTGCCTATCTGTGATCAGGCTCCTCACTCTGATCATTCCCACACCTTCGAATTTCTGGGAATACTTTTGTAGAGCACCCTCCAGAAAGTTCTTAATAAACTGATGATCTCTCCCGTTCACAGGGACTCCAGCTTTTTGCCCTGACTTTATGCCCGAATCTTGCTCAGTTCGGAATACAATTTCTTTCTCAAGAGCTTCTCTCTCGATGTTCAAATAAATCTCGTCACACCGGATTTCGTCCTTCAACTTCTGGGCTTCAATTTGGCAACTGGCACGAGTTTGACGATATAAGCTGTTCGGGACACCTCTGAGATTTTTTATCAATTGCAATAAGTCCATAATACGACCTATGAGAAGTCAGCTTTGTTTTAATGAATAGAGAATGTATGATGATTTACTAGTGTATTCGGCATGTTTCGTATATTCAAGCTGGGGGCCGAGTTCCGGCATGAGGGCTTCGAAGCTCAAATCAACAGATGGAATATCAGACATATCTATATTTGTTGAGAAAATATATATATTAAGAGGTGTAGTTGAGAGAAATGTGTCGAACTTTGAGACTGAACAAACGAGATTTAATGAATTAGTGACGAAATAGCGATGGATCGCGAGTGTTGACTGGAGATGGCTCGATATTTTCGTGCTTTTTGTTTCTGCTAAGCGTCGATGAAAATTTGGGCGTCTTGTGTTGTGAGCTTTTGATTCAATGTTTGATGTTTGATATTCAACTATTTCTGGATATTGGAAGGAATTAAAACAGACGGGGACTCAGAGTATTTATGCTCTCTTGAGCTCTCTAAAGGGGAAACCTCCAGTCATTTGGAATCACCGTGTCATTCAATATCAAAGGCTTTTTGAGTCACATTGTACCTCATAAACCCTCTAAATTTCTTCAAATGACTGCGCAAACCCCCATGCAATTCGAATCATAGTTAATGATATTTTTTAGATGTCTCCCAGAATGACAATTTCATCGTTTTCAGGTAAATATTGAAATCATAGATTAAGAAAACTTGTCATCAAATCAAATACACACAGGTCACAAATTGACAGACGATGCAATAATCAGAGGTTGGACTAGGATTAATTTCATTGTAAAAACTCGGCTAGTCTGTAAAATCAGGCATTCTGCGGTACAAATAGATCCTCCACTACACTAGGCTCCCTGGCGGCAAAACTCGGTACTTAATGTCACAATGTCTCCTCGACTGCAAATTCTTCCACTCACCCCCTTATCCTCTTCATACATCTGGACCTATCTACATAAAAAAGCTGTCCCAAACTTCAAATCTCCATCAATGGCAGCAGTACGTCTATCTTGTGTTTTGAACTTCCGTGTACCATCCTTCTACAGTCGCTATACTGGAAGCTAAACTTCGCTGTTGGCCATTC
Organism: Botrytis galanthina; assembly: GCA_004916875.1. Lineage (NCBI taxonomy): Eukaryota > Fungi > Ascomycota > Leotiomycetes > Helotiales > Sclerotiniaceae > Botrytis > Botrytis galanthina. The sequence continues at coordinate 36,042 of PQXL01000394.1, forward strand.
AGAACTTCAATTTCCTCGCCAATCGGTCCAGCAAGATTGTCACCCATGGCTTGCATTCGACCTCCGCCGGCTGACAGACTCTCAAGATACTGTCGCTTCTCACGGATTTTATTCTCCAATGTGTCATTTTCATCGCGGAGAATTTTCAATAGATCGTTCAGTCTTCTCTTCAGATTTGCATGAATTCCTCCGCGATTAGGATGGTTCGACTGTATTTCTCTGAAACACTGCATTTCTTCCTCCATGGAACCGACATCTCCTGAAAATACAGTTAGTATACTTCAATCCTAAGATGCCATGATGGGAGCCTACTAGAAACTCTGTCTTCTAGATCATAATATGTGGACATGATTATGGTTCGTAACAGTGAAAATGGCTCTTAAAGTCGACGAAAGGCTATGGCTTCGCTGATGTACGCGTCTGAGAGCAAGTATATGGAACTCGTTGAACAAGAGGGCAGATGGATAAATGTTGGAGTATGCTAGAGATGGTATATATGTTGATTTATTGATGAGGATCTATGATTGTGTTGCCTTGCTTTTGATTTTTGCTTGGTTTCTACTTCGAGGGGAAACCCCTCTATTTAAGCACTCCAAAGCAGCTCCCAGACCCCTCAAGATGATTACACCACTGACTCTTAAATCAATTATCGAGTGACTTGTCCTTAAAAAATTACCCCAGACAGACTCATAACTCGACATTCGAGTCATTATCCATGCGCACTCCGCAAGAAAATCATAACATCCACCATTTCAGTCACGATCCCTCTCGAAAGAGTTCACATCGAGGTGATTCTGGAGTCACAATACATGTTTCGAGTACTAATCGTCAAAAGGGCTCTGAAAAATTAGACCCCCAGTCATCTTTTCCTAGATATAAGTTCTCAGAAAGGTATGAATCAAACTCCAAGTGTGTGTATGTTTACTCAAATCACACACCATAACATGGCAAAATTCGAGACTTCGAATCAACGTATCAGATTCTTCTTCCGAATGATGGTTTATACAACATTATCCTCGAGTCATTCTCGAGATCAAGTTCTCCCAATTTTAGACTTGATATCCAATCATACCCATAGTCAAATTTGACCAGGACTTTCTCAAATCATAATGTAATCTCGCATAGACCACTAGATCACAACAATGCTTACAGAAATAGCTCATATCATTCCTCGAACGATTACAGCTCTCATTCACACGGAAACACATAAATCCACCCACCGACGCCTATCGAAAAGCTAGCCCTGCTTTTCCGTCTTCTCCCCTTTCCAGCTGTGCACCATGTTTCACCCCCTCTCCGAGCCATCTTCCTCGCATCAGAATCCCCTCAATTTTGCAGTGCCCATAGAATCTTTAAGATAAACCCAAGCTCCAATCCTCGAAACATCCAATCCCCAGAAACATCCCAAGCTCAACCCATCCAATACTCACCCATCGAACACTCAACCTATCCATCCATCCAAGCACTCACCCAACCACACAATCAAAATTTCCACATCCAAAGCCCCCACCGAAACCGCTCTATCCAAAAAGCTCACACCCATCAAGACCCCCATTCACACGGAGTTCCAGAGCAAAGAATAAAGCAAAGAACTATCCCACTCTTATATGAAAAAAAAAAATGACTTCGACAATTCACCCAAACAACTTCCATACATACACACCCAAGAAAATTTCACACTCCACCCCCAGTGAAACCGCAAAACGCTTTCAGCGACGACAAGCTATTCTCATGCTACCTTTACATGATTTCCTGGGTCTATTCATTCTCCATCCTCATCTTATAATCTTCACACCATGTACACAGCATCATACCATCAAAGCATCAAACACTACCACATAACACCATACGCCACAATATCAACCCACCTAACCCCCCGGCCATCTTCCCCTATCCATCTTCTCCCACCACCCACTAAAAAAAGGGGAGATGTCACAATCACGCGAACCAACCAAACCCCTTCTTAGCGAGTCCCCATCTGAGTACCCATAAACCCATATACCAATATAGTATAGCAATCACTCAACCCAGGGCACTAATCAAAAGGGATTCCCAATATCAAAGGGAATAGAAAAATAGCAAGTAGCACTACCTACCTACCTACCTACCTACCTACCAATCTGTGTTTTCTCCATATGCAAGCATATGCAAGTCCTGGCGATCACTCGATACATCCATCACACGCCACGACACAACACAACATAAATCCTAAATCCTAAATCTCAAATCCCCATCCCCATCCCCATCCCCATCCC
>PQXL01000395.1:0-38196 GCA_004916875.1 Botrytis galanthina
ATTTATTTAAATATTTCAATAATAAATATAAATTCCAAATTTGAAATAATTCAGAAAAAGTTATATTAATCGATTTCTTGAATTCTAATTAATAATAAAATCGTTTTTCTTTTTATTTCATAAATTCCTTTAAGGTTATATACTAAATTGAATATTTTATAGTACTATAAGTATACCACTAAATTCTAAATATGTTTTTAGCTTAGGCGGAAATCTATTTTTGGTGTATTGTCCAAATGGTCGTTATAGGCCTCGGTACCTCCGAGACTCCGAAATGTATGGTAGGCACGCAGGCACGACATTGACGACGTAGATTTTGATGAGATTGATCTACTCGTAGAATGTTGGTACACGGCCAACACGACATGGGCGGCGGGGCCAGCATAGGCAGACTCCACATATTCGCAACGACATAAGCAAAGCCCAGACGGGATAACGGTTGCTTCCTTACACTCTCGATGGTCATAATTTCGCGTCGTTGCGAAATGCCGTTGGAAAAGTATTAAAGCACGTATGAGGTGCAGTGTGTCGAGTGCCACGAAGTATTTCGCTTGCTTGATCATATCTCATACGCTTACTATCCAGAGAACTCCCACCGTTTCCTCTACCAAGCATATCTTCGTTCTCGCTCTTTCCCTATTTTTGGTCTTATCTAGCAAAATGGAGAATTTACCTTACAGAAGTCTGTGCAATGTAGTTTTGATATCGGTTTTAAGCGTAAGATTGTCAATTTTGTCATCTAATTTTTAAATAAGAATGTCGATTGATTTTCTTGCTAGTACATTGCCACTGTTGTGGTTTACAACGCCTTTTTCCACCCCTTATCAAGGTTCCGTGGAAGTCCTACCTGGGTTGTGTCGCGAGTTCCATTCATCTACACTATGCTTTCTGGGATACTTCCTTATCACATTAAGAAATTGCACGATAAATATGGTACTGTTCTACGAGTTGCTCCAGACGAGCTGTCGTTCACAGACCCTCAAGCATGGAAAGATATTTATCTGCAGAAGCAGTTTATCCGCCCGAAAGAATGGGGCTCCAGACCACCTGGCGTTGAGGCACACAATTTTATCACTGCTAACGCCATCGACCATGCTCGATTCCGCAAAGCTTTTCAGCCAGCATTCTCAGCCAGAGCCACAAAAAGTCATGAACCAACTCTTAAAAAATACATAGATCTATTGGTTCTTCGATTGAATGAAGCTATTGCTGGGCAACGTACAGATAATGGTACTGTTGATTTAGTGCAATGGCTGAACTTTACAACATTTGACATCATCGGAGATCTAGGATGGGGTTCATCTTTCAAATGCCTTCAAGAGAGCTCATATCATCCTTGGATTAAAGTGGTTCTTCATTTCAAAGCCGTTCTTATTGCAAATTCTATCAAATACTATCCATGGCTTGAAGCATTTCTCATGAAGATCACTCCAGCTTCAGCTCTCGAAGATCTACGCCAAGCCCTTGAGACAGGTCATCTTAGGGTCCAAGACCGACTTGATCATGATGTCAACCAACCTGATATTATGTCTCATGTCATCGATCACAACAAGTCTTCGACCGAGATGGCCCTTTCAACTGGGGAAATAGAGATGAACTCCATGGCCTTGATTGTTGCAGGCAGCGAGACTCTAACGACTACTTTGGCCGCCGCAATCCACTTTTTACTTGAGAATCCCAAGTGTCTAGAGACCTTGGAAAGGGAAATTCGCACAAACTTTAGCATGGAAGAGCAAATTACCAACGAGTCCACAATTTCGCTGCCGTATCTTATGGCTGTGCTCAACGAGTCGCTGCGAATGTCTCCCCCACTTCCTGATAGTCTGAGGCGCGAGGTACCGAGTGGAGGTGCTACAATCGCAGGTCACTTTGTTCCCGGAGGCACAACTGTTTCAGTGGCATGCTGGTCTCTTTTCCATTCATCAAGCAATTTTGCGTCACCAGATGAATTTATCCCCGAGCGATGGTTGGACAATTCTGGAAATCGGACTTCTATGAACAAGCAAGCTGATTCCGAAAACGTATTTTATCCTTTCTCACTCGGGGCACACAATTGTATTGGTCAGCCACTCGCTTGGATGGAGATGCGGCTTATTCTTTCGCGACTTATTTGGAACTTTCATATCCAAGTCCCTAGCGGGGAGAAGTTGCAGAATTGGACTGACCAGAAGATCTTTTGGACTTGGGATAAAGTCCCACTCAATGTTCAGCTTAGGAGTGTCGAGCACTCTGAAAATTAGATGAACTTGAGGTAGGAAATTATCTAAAACATAACTATACAACATGAACTGGGTGCAAACATTAATGAATATTTCGTGATATGTATTAGGTGTTATCATAGGACTTTTTGAATGATGTAATGTACTTTCCACGCCTCTCGACTGCTGGAGTGTCTGCCAAAATCCCCTCTCCAACAACCAGCGGAGCTACACCCGCACTCCCAGAGTAATGTTTGCACTGACAATATGATGTGAGTGTCAGTTGGGGTTACAATCGTGAATGTCCGTATTCAGCACGCATAACTGCCGTTCTAAACAGTTTTCGCCACCTACGCAGATAGTGTTGTCCATGAATCACAGTAGTGGAAATACCTTCTCCTCGGTCTCGATAGTATACCAAGTCTTCACACCGAATTTTCATTTGTGGACATACAGTCAGGAATATAACTGTATAAGACGAAGTTCCTTTACCAACTTTACTCGCAGAGCAGATACTGGCAGCTCTCGTTGATTTCACAACTATAAAAGCTCAAAAGCGTTGCACCAAGAGCGTCATTGAATAGTTGATCGCCAGATACTTTCTGGATATCAGATAAGTACAAGTTTTGAGATATATCCAATTATGTCGAGTCATTTAGAATGAGAATCAGATTCATTCATAATCGAGTACTTGAACGTGAGGAATGATGTTCGTTTATCAGTACGCCCGGTGACCCCACCTGTTCGTGACCTTCCCCACTCCGATAAGGGATGTAACAAACGGGCTTCCTCTTTGCGAATCCAACATTCTGGTTACAATGTGTACATCTACTCCTTCTCGATTGCTGATTGTTTGAGATAAAAAAGTGAACCAAATCTTCAATTCAAAAATCCTGGTTTCTGCTCTATCGGTGAATCCTTTGATGGCCTTCCCAAGAATACTTCACACTGAACAATCCGAAGCTCAGAGCCCACGAGTTACCATTATGAGCTCCAATATATTTCCCAATCTACCCTCCTCTTCAAACCTACCAAGCATCCAAGTCCTCATCATCATCTATACTCCCCTCATCTACCTAGCCATCCTCCTCCTCCCCACTCTCCCCATCCTTTTCAATATTCAAAACTCAAACCTTCCCCCAGGCCCATGGTACACACATTTCACAGATTTAGTCCTAAAGTACCATGAATGGAATGGTAATCGACGAACATATATCCACAATCTCCACAAGAGATACGGAGATAGCGTTCGAATAGGTGTAAAAGAGTTCGCTTTTTGCGGGAGCGAGGGGGTGAAAGGTGTATATGGAAACGAGGGAGGAGAGTTGGATAAAACAGGATTTTATGGACTTTTCAGACAATTGGGTTTTAGAACTACCTTTTCTACAGAAAACAGATTGGAGGTACGTTTCTTCTTATTTTTTTCTTCCCCTGTTGGAATATTTTTGTTGTGGATGTCTTGGAAGACTGGGCTGGAAAGGAGGGAACGGGGTGTAAAATGACTTTCATCATATTTGGTCTTACAGGTCTAGGATCTTTCTAGTGAAAGATAGAAGAGAGAAATAGAACAGTGACGGTACTAATGATCTTCAACCAACTCGAAGCATAAAGAAAAGAAGAAGATTATCGCAAAGCCGTACCGAAATTCCGAGATCCTCAAACCTGTCATCATGGATGATATTGAAGAAAGAAGTCAAGCATTCCTCCGAAAGGTTGAGGATTCAGAGAACGGATACATTGATGTTTATGTGAGCTCAAATTTTCTCTATAGATTTGTGTACTTTTTCCGAGTGTAGAAGATGACCGCTGACAAAGAAATAGAGATATGCACATTGTTTTGCACTAGATTGTGCCAGCCACTTTTTACTCGGAAAGATGGGAACCAAATCTATCGAAGAGAAAGCTGGCATGGAAATAATGGAAGAGATGACTTATCACTCAAGTCTCAAGAGTAAGTCTCTTTGCCTCTATTTCTACTGAACACTCCCCTCTATAATTCCCTCAAAATACTCTCTCGACTTTCCAATCTCACATTCTCACAGACCAACTTCTAACCCTCTACCTCCAACCCCTCTCCACCTTCTTCCTCTCCCTCTTTCCCAAACGCTCCACTCCTTTAACCAATACATACATCCTCTCCTCATGCCGCCACCCACCCCAAGAACCGCACTCTCTCCTCCACGCCCTCGAACACGCTTCTCCCGTCTTATTAGAAACCCAAAACGCAGCCGAGATACTAGACCATCTAGCTGCTGGTATCGACACCACCGGCGCATCTCTCACCTACCTCCTCCACACCCTCTCCCTCCCCTCCCACCTCCCCATCCAAGAAAAACTCCACAGTTCCCTTACCTCTCAACCCCAGAACACCCCAGAATCCAAAGAACCATCAACCCCCTACCTCGACGCCATCATCACCGAAACCCTCCGTCTCTACCCCCAAATCCCCATGTCCCAGCCCCGTCTCACACCATCATCCAAGCCCAGAATAATCGATCACTATCTCATTCCCCCAAACTCAACCGTAAGTGTCCAAGCATGGAGTCTCCATCGGAATCCCGCAATATTCGGCGATGACGCCGAGATATCCTTTCCAGAACGATGGCTTGCGGATGCAGATAGAGTGAGAGAGATGGAGAGGGGATTTTTGGCTTTTGGCAGAGGAGGAAGAGCGTGTACGGGGAGAGAGTATGTTTACTTGTTCTTCTTTTCTACTATTTTCTTTCTTCCTTTTCGAATTTTTCTTTCTCTCGAGACAGAGGGGGAAGATAAATAATGTGCGATATATGTTGATATAAAACTAATATCCATATCCACACAGTCTATCACTGGCAGAAATGCGTCATCTCATACAGAGAATCTATACGCAATATAGAACGAGGATAAAAGAAGGATACGAAGCAGACATGGAGATGGAAGATCAGATTATATCTAGTAGACCGAGAGGCCAGGAGTGTATTTTGATTTTTGAGAAGAGATAGAGAGTCTTATATACATAGAGATTATGAAGTGACAAACTTAGAGGAAGTTTGGCTGGAAAAGAAGTGATGGTGGTGAAGTTTGGTAATCTTGAGTGTAGATAGAAGTTTCGCCGCTCCCACTGGAAAATGTATCACTCGAAGTAACACGATCAATGATATGAGATATATTTAAGATCATCGGATAAATATTGTTAAAAGATATCTTAAAGAACTGAAGTTGAAAAAATGGTAGACCACCGCGATTCAACTGCATCAACAAAATACAACGCCTAAAAATAAAGTTATATCCGCCATCCGTGTATGGGTATGGGTATATATTTCTCTTTGAAATATCAATTCTCAACGACTGATGGAGCAGGAGCGTGCTCGAATCGAAGATGAAGTTTACCAGCAGATGGTCCACAGGTATATCCATCCATCTGATCAACGCCATCATCATTTATGACCAAAGTGCTGAAATTGGTGTAGATGGCTGCTACTATGAGTTTGATTTCTAGAATGATAGTTAGTTCTTTTTGCTCCTTTTCTCGAAGAGGAAAAAAGTAGTTGACACTAAAAGGAAAGATACAGAACGAGGCAAAAAACGAAAGTACAAAATCCAGAAAAACTAACCAAGCATAGCAAAATTGCTCCCAATACACATTCTTCCTCCACTACTAAAAGCCCAAAATGTCCTATCCCTTTCGCGTTTCTGCTCATCAGTCATACCATTCCCTTCCATCCATCGCATGTAGTCGAATCTCTCGGGCTCTGGGAAAACCTGTTCATTTCGATGGACACTGTGAGCTTGCGCGCCGATTCTAACACCACCAGGAATATTCTTGTAGGCGCCAATATCGCAACTAGGATATGGAGTCATTCGGGGAAGACCACCCGGAATAGCAGCACGGAGACGAAGAGTTTCCATTAGGACTGCATGGAGGATGGGAAGAGCATCGAGTTCTTTACGATCGGGGATTGTTGGAGGTTTAGAGGATGTAGATGTGGGCGAGAAAAGCATATTGGGTGAAAGAGTCAGGAGTTCCTCTCTTAGAGATTTCTGAAGCATGGGATCGATGGATAAGTGCCATGCTAAATATGTAACCGTTATGCCTGCGGTTTCGTGACCAGCAGCAAGATGATCGATCATCTCACTGTATATACTACGATCTGGAAACCTGAGTGTTTCCTCCTTGAGAACGGAGTCCGTACCACGCATTTTACTTTCTTTTTCAATGCCAGATACCATCGCGTTGTACACTACTGGTTCATTGCCAGGTTCCATGTCCCATGTTTCGCCCTCTTTGAGAAATTTGGCAGTAGCTTCACAGCGATGTTGGCACCATTCTTCCAATTCTTCATTTGCGGAATCGACAAATGTGGGAACGATACGATAGATATAAGTATTGATGAATCGAGTGAGGCGGGGAAGCTCTTGTGAATAGAAAGTATAACGATGGCGTTTCTGGTACAGTCTCATCCAATGCCTTCTATATGAGACATCTTTAATGAAGTTGGCACTATTCTTGAGTCCAAACAGGTATGAAGAGACGAAGTCCATAGTAGTGCCATTGAATAAATCGTAAACGTCAACTCCATGAGGACTTGAAGACGAGGCCAAGTTTGAGATAGTAGGTAGAAGACGTTCATAGAGAATGACTCTTGCCTGTTCAGCCAAGGCAGGTGACGATATTAGTGTAGACTTTGAGTAGGTATTCGAAATCATTCTCTTTCGAGAAGAATGATTCTTCGAGGGGAGCGTTGAAAACATACATGGGATACTACCACGTGGTTAGAGAATTTCTCGCGAGAATCTTGCGAGGAAGTAAATTACCCAAAGTTGTCAAAGAAAGAATACCACTTTCCCTTTTCGAACCCACCTCCATATACAGTTCGAATTCCCTCTACATCATTAGTAGAGAGCTCATTTGGACCTAGTCGAATTAAGGGACCTAGTTGTCTGTGTAGCGCATGAACTGTCCTATTTTCCCGACATCGAAACCGCTGAAACAGAATCCAGATAGAAGAAAATGGAGAAGACCAGTGTGCATTTGGAATCTTTGCCAAGGGTGAGATAAATGCAGGATAGATGATGAATCTCCATATGAGACCAATCAAGAGACCTGCAAATCCCAGAGTAGAGATGGCAACCATGATGATGGGCTTCTATAAGTATTTCTTGTCTTGAACCTCAACCAAAAAGCTTTGTAACTGTACTCAAGCAGTGTATGAGAAAGATCTAAATCCTATCAAACAGAAGAAGGATATAATCAAGATAAAGTGGGGGGACGGTTATCTGCTGATCCACATCTGAGGACTCTCAACAGCTTATTGGAGGCAACGGAATGATTCAGTTCTGTGGGCTTTCACCTCTTGGCAAGTGAATGTACGATATATTGGCTGAATGTTGTTGTCGCATACAGAATATGTAATTAATTTGGTAGATGTGGTTGTACAGCAACGCTTCTTCCTCTGATGAGTCCTGTATTGGTCATACTTTCCGACCCCTCTCTTATCAGTTCTGACGATGACACTTTTTACCCCACTAGGAGGCTAAGGGTTAGTGAAATCAGGGGAAAGCTTGCCCAGACTGGAATCCCGAGCCGACCCGTGAGTTTGGGACCGAAAGCAGATGAATTTTGTAATCGAGGGAGGCTTACTATGATACTGTAAGAACCTTGTATGGACCTCAAGTCACTCTAATATAATGTGGTGAAACACGAGGATTGTACATAAAAAAAGGGCGTCTTCCGAGATATTAATAATCATGTTGATCATTACTTTGTAAGAATATAATTCCTAGTCGTGTGGGAGCAAGATGGCTGGCGGTAATCAATAGTTGAGAAATTCTGATTTACCATGACAGCGATGGTTTTGTAACCTTCATCGTTTCTGATATCTGACATACATCAAGTCGGAGAATCAATTTATGAAATATAAATGGACAATCAAAAGAAATCCAATATAGAAAAGATAAACGACAAAGCATGAATCACCTGTTTGTGACATGAATGGCATTCTTTGTTAGACCAAAAGAAAGGTATGACAATGTAAAGTACATGGACCCGGTTGTGATTCCTGTCCTTGCAAGCCACATGGATGCCATTCAATATATTTTAATAACCTTGTACAACCTTGGGTGCGTAGCCGTCCTCAAGATATGCAATGTCCTCTGCAGTCAACTTCCCAGAACTAGCGAATTTGACCGCCTCTACTGCTTGCTCAATTCTCTCTTTGCTACTCAAGCCAATAATTGGATTGACACTGTCCTTGCTAAGACACCAAGCAATAGCTATAGTTGCCATGCTAACTCCATTTTTCTTTGCAATCTCCTCAACACGATTAATGACAGTTTTATCGATTTCAGTCTCTTTGCTACGGATCAAAGCCTTGAGCATCATATCACTATTTTCACGTTTTGTGCCTCGATCATTGAAAGGACGAGCAAGTGCTCCTCGGGCAATTGGGCTCCATGGAATAAGTCCAACACCAACGTCTCTGCAGTATGGGATCATCTCTCGTTCTAATTGCAGATTGTATAAGTATCTTGAAAGCGTATAGGGATGAGTGAGAAACATACCTTCTTCACGGTAAAGCAAGTTGTAATAATTTTGCATGGAGATAAATTTGTGCCAGCCTTTCTTCTCTGCGATATTTTGTAGTGTTTGGAATTCCCATGCAGCCATCTACCATATGTAAGTCTCCACTGTTAATCTTATGATGCATCATCCAACTTACACTGCTTGCACCAATATACCGAACTTTGCCACTTTCCACAACATCATTCAAGGCTCTCATAATTTCTTCCCTAGGAGTATCGCGATCGAGTCTGTGAATCTGCAGGACATCGATATGTGTTCCTAATCGAGCAACGCTCTTGTCCACAGCATCAAGAATATGCTTTCTGCTCAAGCCAACCCGGTTGACCATCTCCCCATCATTTGTGCGAAGCGTCGAAATGTGTGGTTGTGTTCCATCTTCAGCAACACCAAAATAGCATTTGCTAAGAATAACAACCTTGCTTCTTGGAATTGAGTATTGCTTCAATGCTTTTCCGATGATTTCCTCGGATCTTCCATTGGAGTAAGTATCTGCAGTATCCCATGTATTCAGTCCGAGATCGTATGCGTGTTTCAATAGTGGAAGAGCTTCGTCCTCGTTAAGTACCTTATTATGTTAGCAAAGTGCTTGGTAACAAATCAAGTTCAGGAATAGCTACCCAATCTTGCCATTCAGATGATCCAAACGACATGGCACCAAAGATAACCTTGGATATCTTTAATCCCGAGTTACCGAGTCTTGTGTATTCCATCTTAAGTTCTTTGGGGGCCGACATGTTGTACCTCTATGATGTTCTGCGAAAGCTTTTGACCACGAATATGAAGTTCCGGCAGAAAGATATTGTGAGACGGAGAGAGATGAGATTTCCTTAACTTTTGGAGTGACTCAATGAATTAAAATCTAGCTATCTGCAGGTGAGATCTATTTGTCAATCCATGTGGAGCTACCCCTCATTGAACCACAATTGAGCTGCCGCCGCTTTCCAGATCCGATATTCCATATTGATATACTGTGAAGTTTTGGAAGTATTGTAAAGCTGTTGATTAAATAATAATTTCAAAGAATGAGTGTAGAAAGCCTATGTGTACTACTACATAGTAGACAGATATATCTGGTACCAACTCCAAATACGATTCTAGCAAAGAGGAACACCAAGCTGATTCTTTGATGAAGGGGTCAATATGGATTTTCTCGGATTTTATACCCGACTAAGCCCGCTCAAGCTAAGATAAAGGGCACTGATAAGCATCCTCATCCCACCCCACCTTCGTAATTCCGTGAGAATGAACCCTTGCTTTGTCCTTTACATAGGTACATTGTAATCAACTTGCTTAACTCTTAAGTAATTCAGGTCTTGGCTTCTAAACAAACTCCTCTTTCGTTGATTCATTCATGTATTTGCTCGAGAAAAACTACAACAATTCCAAGTACACGAGACGGTAGAAACTCAACGGTAGAACTGGATCATACACAGCTTCCAAAATGTCTCTCACCGTGTTAACAGACTCGGATATCAAAAACCTTCTCCAAGACCTTACTCTAAAGGATCTGGAAAGGTTTCAGGATCAGATGAGAAGAGCTCTTCATGAGTATTCTACAGGAACTCAGGATGATGACTGCTGCAGTTTGCATCAACCTAGAAGAACAGTTCTTGAGTCGAAGCATAAAAGGACAACACTATTCATGCCCTCTACTGCATCTGCGGGTATTGGAATGAAAGGTAAACCCCCTTTCTTGGCTATATCGTAACATCGGATTCTAACAATCATAGTTGTTACTCTTCCTCAGCCGGGTTCTTCCAATGAATCTTCGGACTCGGACTCCATATCCACCTCTTCATCGACTAAAACTCCAAGCACTCCTCAAGGCTCTCTTACACTCATGGATAAAACAGGGCTGCCGTTCGGCTTTCTCAATGCATCAGAAACCACTGCTTTTCGCACAGCTCTAGCTTCCTCACTTCTCATTACACCCCGTACCAAGGTCAAAACTATAACAGTATTTGGTGCTGGGAAGCAAGCGTTTTGGCACGTCCGTCTCGCTCTCATTCTCCGCGGCCCAACTATAAAACAAATAAATATCATATCTCGCGCTTTTACGGACCGGGTGCGCAATCTAATGGAGGCATTTCTCGAAGTCCCTACTGCTACGAAAGAACGTGAAGGTTGGAGCAATGTAAAGTTCTCTGTTCTTAGCCCTGCCTATGGAGAATTTGCTCGTCTCGAGAAAGAATATATTCGAGCCTCGGATGTTATATTTTGCACAACTCCATCAACTTCGCCTTTATTCCCTCATTCTATTTTGACAAATACTGAAGGTAGGAAGAAGGGACGGCTCATTGTCGCCATTGGCAGTTATAAACCTCATATGATCGAAATACCTCTTGAAGTCGTGGCGCAAGCAGTTAAAGTTCATGGAAGTGGCCATCATTTTCATAGGCACGCCGAAGAAGGCGGGGTAATCGTAGTTGATACGATAGACGGATGCAAACAAGAAGCAGGTGAAATAATTCAGGGTAATGTTTCGGCGAAGAATTTGGTTGAATTGGGCGAATTGGTTATGCTATCTCATGGAATCGATCCTCTCACTCAATCATCTGCCATCGATGATTCAGATGAATCTCCACGTAGCTCACTCGATCTCCATAATTTACACATTGACGCAACCGGCAACGGTGACGCAACACCGACCCCAGGCTCACCGCTCTCTCCCACTTCTCCACCTCTGGCTCGCAGCATGGCCAACATCTTTCACTCCGAAAACTCCACCTCCCCCTCATCCTCTCGCAGCCCTTCTCGTAAATCTTCTTTCTCCTTCCGCAAACCCAGAACAGGATCCACAAGCACAAATACCACTAATTCAAGTGGTACATTAGGAATGTTAGGGAAGGAGGTACAGACAGAAAAGGAAGATTCAATGAGTCGATGGTTGAGGAACGGAAATGTGATATATAAGAGTGTGGGGATGGGTCTTATGGATTTGGTGGTTGGGGCGGAGTTGGTTAGGTTAGCGAGGGAAAAGGGGGTGGGTGTTTCTGTAGAGGGCTTTTGAGACAAAGAGATGCATATGAGACAGGAAAATATTGGAGTTACAAAAAAAGGATAGATTCGGGACGAGAGACCATGTTAATGCGTTACAATAGATACCACATGAGTTTTGAAAAAGGAAAACAATATGAAATAAGAGGATATCATATTCAACACACTTATCATACTTGCACGCTATGCGAAGAAATCTTCTAAAGGAAGACTCCAATGACGGAATCTTCATTTTCACTTTCCGAATGTATCTACGTCCAATTCTTTACTTATACTATATTCCACCCTTCAGTCTTCTAAGTATATATACCTCTTGCAGCATCAAGAAGTCAAGTGGTTTAATACAACCTTTTCCAAGCAAGATCGAAGACTCCCCTCACTCCTTCATATACGAACCACTAAAATCAAAGCAAAATGAAAATCCAAAATCAGACATCTAGGAACCAACAAGTTTCGCTAAATAATATCACTCCTTTCTCCCTTTTCAGGGTCGAAACCTTTATGTATTATTAGGTATGTTATAATATCAAGTCTGATGTTTTGATTAGTGGGAGTAAGGAGTAAGGAGTGAAGAGTGAGAAGTGAAGAGGGAGAAGTGAGAATATGGGTTGTTTTAGATGGAGTATTGGAAATATCTATTATATTAGTGTATATGTATATGTATAACATTATATAACATCATATATCATCACCTATACATAAACCAAGCAAGTAAGCAAACAAACCAGAATCACACATAAACTTTCCATACCTGAATCCCTAGATAGATAGATAGGTATCTTGTAGGTATGCCATCGATCAACAGACTCTCATTTCAACGGATCCCGCTGCATATAGTTACGATTATAATCATAATTACAACCACCCGATCTCTTATAGTTCATGGATCATAGTTTATGAATACCTATCTATCTAATATAAGAATACCACTACCTACCAACTACCTAGTAGGTAGTTTATTCTATTCCAATCCATCCCAATCCAATCCAATCTCATGCCGTCCCAAAAAAGAAAAGAAAGAGAAAGAGAAAAACATTAATAGACTTTGCTATACTAACAACGGTGCTTCTTCAAGCATCCATCTCACTTGGATGACTCTAAAACCCGACGAGAAAAAGGTAGAAAATTGCAGACACTGATCTGATACTTCATTGCTCTGACAATGATGGTACTTCCAAAGTTCCTATATTCATCTTCCACAATTTTGTACAGGGATAATTATCCAATACATAAACCTCTGCGATGACCATGTCATATTATTATGATTTTTTTGATAATTTATTAAATGACATTCATTGTTCTCGAATCTCTAATCGATCTAATTCCCAAACAGCTCTCCTTTCATCTTTGCTCGATTTAAACAAAAACCCGCCTTGCCTCAAACTCCCATTGCCGTCTTCCCTTCCCTTCCCACTCGTTCTACACAGTATAACATGTATGTGTGCGTATCCAAAACTCATCTATCCGTACACTTCATCCCATTACGCGGTACTGAGCGTTGCTCCCCCCTTTCCAAAAACCAGCATTCCATGCGCACCTTGGACCAACTCCTTTGCTCCTTTCGACTCCGCGGCTCCGTCTGTCCCGGCAATTTCTTCCTCCTCCTCGCCATTGCAATTTCCTACTCCCAGATCCCGAATCTTTCCACAACCAATATCATACACAACACCATGAACCTTCAATCCCCTCTCACGGACCGCCTCTTCCACAACCACATTGACCATAAGCACCTCCACTCCTTTCGCAACATTCAACTCCGCTAGACGGACCGCCCTTGCGGAATCTTCCTTGATTCCCTTTAATTCTTTCTCGTGCAATTTACCCAATGCCTTGAGCGGCGCAAGCCAAGTATCCAAAACTCCGCCTACCCTTGCACCACCCAACGCAGCAGCAGCACCACCGCAGCAAGTGTGCCCGCACACAACAATATGCGATACCTTCAAATGCGCAACGGCATATTCAATGACGGCCGAGGAATTGATATCGGTAGGCGAGACGATATTGGCGATATTACGATGGACAAAGACATCACCAGGTTGGAGACCGAGAACGGTGGTTTCGGGCACACGGGAGTCGGAGCAGCCGAGCCAGACTGGGGGGTGTTAGGACTGTTGTTTACCCGCGGGGAGGGGGGTAAAGAGAGCGGGGTCTGTGAAGCGTAGGTGGGAGGACTTAAGGATGCTGGGAGTTTGGCCTTGGGCCATGGTAGGGAAGAATTTGGGGTTTTGATGGCTTTTATAGCCTGCCCATGCGGCGTTGGAGCTCAAGGCATAATCGAAGGGAGTTTCTGGGGGATTGTTAGTATGGGCGTCATGGCTTTCCTGTCGTCATCTTCTTTCTGTATACACCCCCAGATATGATAAGAGAGTATACAAGAGATGATTGAACAATTGTAAGAGGGGATGATTACCAGAGCCCATTATAATTCTTGTAACAATTTCTCAAACTTCTTTCCTGTCAATTGAATTTCTTCCTTCTTCTGAATTCCGCAAAGACTCTCCGGTTCCTTTATAGAGAATCTCGTAATCTTCGTAATCGACAAGTATCGTATTTCAATATGGTAGGTATCCAGAATAGGAGGTATGTAGGAACTCGATGCGATTGTATTGCGTAGGTTTTTACGACGAGATAGACTGAAATATGGAGAGCAGAATATATGAGTAATAAGTTTTGAACGGGGCTGATCTTAGCACAATTAGTTTTCTTCAAAAGTGTTGAGGGGGCCGAATTGAGTGAAATGGAGACTTCAGCGCGATCAAACTCAGAAACTTGGTGGAGCTAGTGAGTGGAATTAGAGAATTAGAGAATTAGAGAGAAGACTAATAATAAAATGAAATAAGATTCGCATTCAAAGAACGAGAACCAAGTGATCCAGCCAGTCATACGTACCAAGAAACCAGGGAGCCAGGGGGTTTGAAATGGCTCGACTGGTACGATAAGAGAATCTCTTTTTTTCGATAAGAGTTGGCCAATTGGAATTACTCAATTCAATGGATGATATATGATGATTGTTTTTCCCTATGGTTTTTATATGTATATGCAAATGCAAATGCAATAATTATGAGGTAGGTCGGTATATTGTCTATCGTATGGATTAATAAATACTTAATAATAAGATTTCAAAGTAGTGAAACTCTCAAGGAAAAAAGTTGAATAAATAAGCAAATCGATCATCCTCCTAATGTAAAGACAACACCACACACAAACAACCCATGTCTCCAGCTGTCTGATCATTCCCAAGATCTCCGGAAGGGGAAAAAGCCACAGAGTATCAAACAAACACTTGTGACGTATCGGATTCATCCAAGTGTACCAGACAGTGTCAAAGACTCAAAGTATCATCTCTCACCATTTCGTACCTCCTCTGGCCTTCCCGCCGCTTCCCTTCAACCTTTGCGTGTCGGCTTCATTGCCATGTTACATCCCTCGTTCTCTCCCTCCCATTCTCTTCCGCCCTCTCTTCCGTCTTCCATTCCGATATAACTTCATATCCCATATCCATCGTATCTACATCCCTCAAATTCCATATATTAAACCCCAGTATAAGCCGTACTCTCGAGACATTACAATGCCATTGATACCATTTACTCAGGTCCAGATTCGACCTCTACATACAAAACCATATATCTTCATTGTTGAACGCCTTCCCCTGAGAACTTCTCGATTTCCATACCCATGATTCATCGGATCCATTTCATCCATTTCATCCATCGTATCCATGAACCATCCATTTCGTACATGAAGGTATACCAAGATTCATACCACACCTCCCAAACCCCGATTATCCCGACAGTCCGTCCGAGTGCCGGAGCTTGCCTTGGTTTGCCATGCTTTGCTATCAACTCTTGGTTGTGTTTCCCCAAGCCCTTTCCAAGAAAATTCTAAAAATTCTTCCGTATTTTTTCCTAATTCTCTCTTCATAAACATAGACTTGGCTGTAAATTGGGCATAATTTCAATGTCATGTATCATTACCTAACCATTATGGGATTATCCCCGTTGCTTGGTGGAAGTTTGATGAATCAAATTTTGATAGAACTGACTAAATTTTCTTGGGGGACGGGGAAAGGGAAGAGATTCCGATGTAACACAAGGAAATGAAAAAGAGATCACAAAGATTTGAGAAGGGCACACAAACGTACTGTTTGAACAAAATCAAAGTCAAATAAATTATGGTATCATACAGCCTTCATATTTTGAATTCTTAAGCTGCTTGCCTAGCTAAGTGTCCCTGCCATGCCATAATATCATAAAAAAACGCCGGAAGTAAAAGTCACTATATGATCATATTTAGATCTTGATAGCGCTCTCAAGGGCCTTGCGCTTCTTCTCAGTGCGGGCGTTAGCCTTGGCACCCATGATTCCACCTCCCCAGTGTCTGGTAGCGGACTCATCATGTCCCTCCTTGATGGCTTGAACCAATTTCGACAACTCGGACTTGTCCTCGGAGCGAACCTCAGTAAGGGCGAGAACAGCAGCGGTCTTCTTGTGGACGACCGTGCCGAGTCTGGCCTTACCCTTGATGATGGCGTATGGGACACCCATCTTCTTGCACAAAGCTGGAAGGAAGATAACCAACTCAATTGGGTCAACATCGTTAGGGATGAGGACCAAAGAGGCCTTCTTAGCTTCGATCAAACCAACAACGTGGTTAAGACCGTACTTGACGGCGTATGGCTTCTTGCTAACGTCTTCCTTCTTCTTTCCCTCCTTGATGGCGGTGGCCTCCTTCAAGAGACGCTCCTTCTTCTCAGGCTTGGTCTCTGGGCGGTACTTGTTGAGGAGCTTGAGGGCTTGGGCGGCGGTGTTGCGGTCGAGAACGTGTTGGAATTGAGCGATCGCAGGTGGGACCTTCAATCTCATGTTCAAGATCTTCTTTTGGCGTTGAAGACGGACATACTCGGGCCACTTCACCATACGGGAAAGATTTCTTCTGGGCTGGATGTCTTGACCGATACCGAAGTTACGGGTACGCTTCTCGATGAGAGGGTTCTTAATCTCATCAGTATCTGGATGAACATCAAAACGAGGATGGAATTCACGTACCTTGGCTGCCTTCTTTGATCCCGCACCAGCTTTGGACTGGGGGAATGGGGCTGGCGCCGCCTTCTTTCCGGACTTTGGAGGCTGTCATTGAGAAAAGTAGACATCAGCGAGTGTTCACCAAGTGTCTTCTTTGAACTCTAAAGAGACTACATCTGGTATTTCTACACAGAACATAGCTCAAGCCAAATCAAAATCAAAAACCTCGAAAGGTAATTTGATTGACAATTGCATCTCGACGTGCGATTGCTCGTAGAGGTACGAGAGCTGATGGCGAGTCGTATTATTTCATTAAAAAGACAGTCAAAAACATTAATAGCTTACCATATTGATCGATTTCGAAGCGGCGAGAAGTTGTCGATTCGTAGTTGTCGTCGAGAGGAATAATATCAACAAGAAAAGGTTTTCTCGATTTTGAGAATTATTCAATGTGCGCGCTAGAGATCTGAAAATCTTGGCACGCTAAGCTATTCTGGACTTCCGCTCACGTGAGAAGCGGGCAGATTGTCCGTTTGATAAACTTCACTATCGACATTTTTATTAATTCCCCGCGATGATTTGTGGATAAGAAGTTCTATGACAATATTTGCCTTTCAACAGTTGTTTCTGAATAACGATGGCACCAACGCCTTGTGCCATTTGCAAGACTGCAAGAGCGTTAATCATTCGACCGAAGAATCATCAAAAGCTATGTAAAGCATGTTTTATCGGTATCTTTGAAGCAGAGATTCATCACACAATTACCTCTACATCACTCTTCTCACCAGGCGACAAAATCGCAATAGGAGCATCCGGAGGAAAAGACTCAACAGTACTGGCTTCAGTTCTTAAGACTTTAAATGAAAGATATAATTACGGACTCGAACTCGTTCTACTAAGTATTGACGAAGGAATAAAAGGCTATCGCGATGACTCCCTCGAAACTGTCAAGCGCAATGCGGTCCAATACGATATGGCTCTTAAGATTGTAGGATATGATGAACTATATGGATGGACCATGGATCAAGTAGTCGAAACAATAGGAAAGAAGGGAAATTGTACATATTGTGGTGTCTTTCGCAGACAGGCTTTAGATCGAGGGGCAAAAATGCTGGGCATCAACCATGTGGTTACGGGACATAATGCAGATGATGTCGCAGAAACTATTTTGATGAATCTACTGCGCGGAGATTTACCCAGGCTGGCGAGGAGTACTAGCATCGTCACCGGTGACGAATCGAGCGAGGTGCGTAGAAGCAAACCTCTGAAATATGCGTATGAGAAGGAGATTGTGCTCTATGCGCATCACAAGAGGTTGGACTATTTCACGACGGAATGTCTATACAGTCCCGAGGCTTTCAGAGGTAGTGCGCGAAGTTTGATCAAGAATCTAGAGAGAGTACGACCCAGTGCCATCTTGGATGTTGTGCGCAGCGGAGAAGACATGGCGAAGTTAGTACCAGCAGAAGTTACCGGAATAAGTCACTGCAAGAGTCAAAAAGTCTCATTAGCAACTACCAACGAGGAGGAAGAAGGCAATGGAGGTTGCGGAACTAATGGTCGATCAAGTGGGGGTGAAATGGCGGACATGGAAAAGAAACTTCAAGCAGACGAAGAAGCCTCGGGAAGAGAAATCGATGTAACATCCATCGTATTAAATGCCAGCAACGGTCAACGTCACGATAGAATAGACAAATCCCAAACACAAAAAGGTGGCAAGAAGGATGGTCGAAAACTCACAAAACAAACACTAGGAACGTGTAAGAAATGTGGATATATGTCCAGTCAAGAGATATGCAAGGCATGCGTTTTACTAGAGGGATTGAATAAAAATCGACCGAAAATGGAGATAGAGGTAGATGTAGAAGACGAAGAAGAGAGTTCGACTTTGAGAAGGAGGATGGAGGGGTTGGCTCTCGCGGCTGGATAGATTGCATATATTATATTTTATAGAGAAATGCCACAAGATACCCAAGAATCATTGTCGTTTGTATCATGAACATGAACACTATTTTGCTTGAAGAGAAGTCTGAATCGTAAAAGTGACTTCTCGCATATCCAGTCCTCATCAATTTCTAACATCCTACAAACTTCGTCCGGTCTAATTACAACTCGGTTTTCGGGTTCTCATCTACACACATACATTTCGAATATCCTCATCCTCCACACCAAATCCAAATAATCGCACACTATCCTCCGAACTTCAACTCACATTTTTCAAATAACCATCATCACCACTTCGACCATCCTAACAAACCCATCTTTCTCCTCCCTTTCAACCACAACAATGTCCCTCCAACCATCCCAACCATCTTCCCCCTCCCCCAAATTCCTCTCATCCCCAGCTCCTCAACCCCAACACGCCATCTCCAGCACCACCCCCATCCAACCCAGCAACCCAGCAACCCAAAAAAAGAACCGCAACCCCCCAACTCCCCGCGCAGAATCCACAAGTCCCTCTCCATTCCTCTTCCACGCCCTCCGCAAGAAAGCGAAGAAAGATGTCAAAGCAGCGAGAGAAGAAGAGAGAAAAAAGGAGAGAGAAATAGAAGAGGGGAAGAAATTATTTGGAGGGATGGTGGCGGAGGTGATGAGGTTGCGGAGTGAGTTAAAGGTGTGTATTTTTATTTTATTTTTGTGTGGAAGAGGAAGGGGGGTGAGAGGGGGAATGAGATGAGAAATCTAACATACTACAAAAATAGATCGAACACCCCGATGTCTCAGACTCGGTTCTCCAGCAGGAAGCTTGGAAATTGGCTTTTTACTAGTGGTGATTTTTGTGAGTATTGTCTTTTTGATACTCTATTCTACATTGTATTGGTTGTTTGAGATTGGGATATCGGATTGCAAGTTTGGGGATTGTGAGCTAATATCTCTTCTACTAGCAGGAACTCCTTAGGTGTTGTACTTCCGGCGTGTTACTTTGCATCCGACATGTTGCTGTGTTTATGCTCCGACTCTGGGGGAATGGGATAGATGGAGGAGATGAGATGGAAGGGGACCAGATGCTGCGGATAATTCAACTCCATTTGCCTTCTACAACCCACGCAGGATCTCTTTCAAATCTGTATTCTTGTAAATGGCTAAAGAATAGGAAAACTTCATACCATTATATCGTCCACAGATCAAAGTCTCTTCACTGGAAGGAATGATGGCAAATCCAAGACATTAACCACCATATTTCTATTGTCAAACCAAACTGAATTTTCTCAAGGAGCAAAATCATGATAGTTCCGATCAGTATCGTTAACGATTGTTCATCCCAGCTAGCGGAATCGGGTTCCTTCAGGGCTGGAAGAAGAATACCAGCTATGAATGGTTCGACAAGAACGGAACCTTTATCTCGTATGTCTCCTGTGACATCTACGTCCAAAAGTAAGAGATGCCTGCCGTTTTCTTGCAACATACTCCATTTGCAGAAATTTACTTTTGCAAGTGGAAGACGGGTATATTGCTGGTGGCAGCAAGCCTAGTTAAAAGAGTTCTGGAGAGATGTAGATCAGAATTGGGGCACTAAGGCATAGTGACTGGCAGGAGGTGATGGCTATCAGAGGATGGTCTCTTAAGATGAAACATTGATTGTGAAGCCCACCTGTAATTTTACAAGAACAGTATATTGTCTTGTACTTGCACTTGTACTTGCACTTGCAACGACCTCATCAACGGGACACCTTTACCTTTCTCCCTACTCCTCAGTCTGGCCCGTACATTATCAACCCTTTTATTTTCCGGCCCCTCTCGTTTCAACTGCCGGTATAGATACTGGAAGCGAGAATCCTGCTCATGGAACAGAATTCATGGCGGTCTTCCAACATCTTGCGGTAGTAACACGCATACCGAATGCACAATATGTGCAATGTGAAAGTGATTGCAGCCTGTTGCACACGGCAAGAGAAGAAAAAAATAGAAATATGCGGGCGTAATTATATGCTTTGGGTGATGGGAAACGTGATGGATGGTGGAAAAAGGTAAAGAGTTGAGATTACCTTGGAAGAAAGAAATAGACGCTCTCTACCTTTTTCTTGCTTTGTACCGTTTCAATACCTGGATCATGCAAGCATGCGTCTTCGGTACACTCGAAAAGGAGAGCCTGTGGTCAGTACCCTGCCTTCTATCCGTGCCTCATGCTGGTACATTATCATGAGTCCGTGGGGGATATTCGCAAACCTGTGATGGCAAGTTCGCTACTGCCTGCGAGGAATAGTAAATGGCTTCAATCCTCATTTACCAAACTCCTAATCTTCATCGATATTCAGGTGTAGACCGAGAAGTCTGCTTGCTTCTCGTATACGTCTCTGGGTTCTAACGGTCTACCGATGAAGCGAGCCAAGTACATCAGCTATTTTCCTCCAGCCAGGCCTTTAAATTCGTGTGGGTTTCCCCCTGTTCAAAGCTTTCGATGTTCTACTAATCGAGCAAAGCTCTTTTATATATTCTCGTCTCTTTCCACTATCAGGATTCAATGGTATGATACAGACCTGAGAACATTGAAGGGTTGAAATGGAAGTGGGCAAATGATCCGCTTGATCAGGGACGACTCTGTGCAGGAGCTTACTCAGTACACGTGTTTAAACGATTGTAGTGTTTACTACGAACTATATTCCCCTCAACTACCATGTTTAGACGAGGCCGTCGTGTGTGTTCTATACTTCTAAGATACTATCATGAAAGTAGCCAGACCAAAAGCCGCGAGGTTGTCTAAGAATGCAGCCCAAGTCTCCTTTCTATTTGCATGGCATCATGGCAGCCAAAGATAACAACGTATAATAAAACATAGGAATCACAGTGACTCAAGCATGCCATTTCAACAGAATATCATCCTCGATGCTTTTTGAATGCTTCTTGGGCCGACATTCCTTTCATGACTTCCTCTTTTACACGATCATCCGCTGCCACAAGATCTGGCAGAATGGAGATAACATCGGCTATCTTCCCTTGTGGAATGATAACGACGCCATTATCGGGATCGCAAAATGCTAAATCTCCAGGGTGAATGTCTGTGCCGTCAATTTTCAAAGCCACTTGAACAGCGTGGGGCTTGGATTCAGCACCAGCCCCAACAATTGATGTGCCACGGGACCATACCTACGGGATTCATTAGCAAAATTTGGAAATGGAGGGAAGCATCTTTGACAACTTGATAGTTGGGATTAGGTGATCTTGGCGAAGAGTAAAGGGGAGCATGCGGGGTTCCACGAGGACCCTTAAAGCTTAGATGGGAGAAAAATGGCTCAAAAACTGACAGGTATTCCAGTAGCCTCTAACTCTTGAAGATCTCTGACCCTTCCACTAACGACCACACCTTTTGCGCCAAGAACCTGAGCCCTCATCGCCATGATTCCACCTAGCACGGCATTCTTTTGTCCCTCGGGTTGACTGATAATCACGATCGAGTCAGACACGGTGAGATCGACCCAGTGCTTATCAGTGGGAATGTTTGCGGTGGGGTAATTGGAGAGATCTGTGCTATTTTTTGCGGCAAAAATAACAGTTGAAACAGGAGCAATAGTAATTGTGTTGAAAGATTCAGATGTTGAGGTAAAGGCAGGTTTGAGGTCAGGAAGGAAACCAGCACCTGGGACTTTGAGCTTGACAAGAGCATCTGCAATATCACATGCGGTGTATTTCTTTTGGAGAAGTTCAATTTGCTTTTTGAGGGCTATTGGTTGATTGGACGTGGACATTGTTGGTGCACTGATTGACAATTTGATGATGGGAGAGTGAGAAGAGAGAGGTTTCCGAAGAGGAAAAGGGATGGGGATGGAGAATATCCTTGACTTTGACAAGAAATGATTTCTGTAGATAGACATGAGAATGAGATTGAATGACTAGAGATTCAGTATTCGCCAAATGATAATCTGCAATCTGCAAGTACTGTAATAAGTAAGATAGATGGATGTACGATAGTAGATAGTAGATAGTAGTACGATAGATGTATCGTAATATTGTGCGTGATAACTTATTCCGGCTTAGACATATTCCGGCTTAGACATATTCCGAGTGCCGCTCTATGTCTAATACTTGATACTTTGTTTGTACTTGTGATCCGAACCCAAGTCAGTTGCAAATGAAATTCCCCTCCTACCATGAATCCATGATACCATCACACCAGAAAATTTCAGCCAAGAACTCCCCAAAGTCAGACTATCCAAACGGAACATCGACAGGAACCCATTCCTATGGTTCCGAAAGTAGTTTCCCCAGTTATTCTCACAAAACCTTTCGATTGTGCACTGACAACGGGTAAATAGTCAGCACAAAGTTTAACAGGTCTCAGATCTATGTAGCTCTTGGATTCTAGACAAGAATGACACAGATATGAACTAAACTATAATTGTATGACTAGGTAGGACGAAGATGAAGGATTTGAAGGGTTTGAAGGGTTTGAAGGATCTCTTATACAAGTCTAGTACTGTCTAGAGGGAGAGAATATACCTGTCTGGGTATTCTGTATACAATTGTTACAGTCAACTGTATAATTCAAACATTCTTTGGATGTTCCAAACTCAGTTAAGATTACTGTAAAAGGGACCAAGAAAACAAAACGCCTTTAAAGATAGATGATTGATATACGAGTACATATACAGATTGTTATACAAAGTCCTATCTACACTGTATGTATTATACTATACCATATATCATACCATACCACACTATACCATACCATATCTGTCTAATCCTACCTAGATAAACATCTAATCCTACCTAGATAAACATCTAATCCTACCTAGATACATCTAATCCTACCTAGATACATCTAATCCTCCCTAGGCAAATATCTAGTAATGTATTTCATGATTCAATGACTTCAGCCCGGCAGGCTTTGAAAGATGTGGAAGCAGGAGAAGACTCTCGACTAACTTCCTTTGACCTGATGTCTTTTCCTTTTTCCCCCTTTCGTTGATGAATGCAAGTACTAAGGAATTACTATTTATTTATCTATCTATTTATTCATGGTGTGGCAAGGGGTCAATACCGTTCTGACTGGGTAGTAGCAGGTTAAATGGTCCTGTGTACTATGTTCAGGTACTTACTTTTGATGCACATGAATTATCGCTAAATTTAATTTTAAATCTTTAAGACTTCGACACAAAAGTACAGGCCACAAAATACCGACATAAATTCCATTCCCCCTTCTCTCTCTCCCACGCTCTCTCTCCTTATTCTCCTTTCTGTTTTCAATCCTCGAATGAAGCAGTAATAGTCAAGAAAGAAAGATCTCACAGAACATCTTTTCATCATGTCTCCAGCCGCCCTCAATCCTATTGCGAAAACCTCATTCGAGGATCGAGGTTCGCAGACAAAACACCCCTTAACAGCCTACCTCCTCCGTCTCATGACCCTCAAGCAATCAAACCTCTGTGTCAGTGCCGATGTTTCTACCGCCGGCGAACTTCTCCGATTGGCAGATTCCGTTGGTCCATCCATCGTCGTCTTGAAAACCCATTATGATCTCATCAACAACTGGGACTACAACCCAACAACAGGCACAGGAGCGCGCCTCAACCGACTCGCGCGTCGTCACGGATTCCTCATATTCGAAGACCGAAAATTCGGTGACATTGGAAATACCGTGCAATTACAATATACCGAAGGCACTGCCAAGATCATCGAGTGGTCGCATATCACAAATGTCAACATGATACCTGGGAAAGCCAGCGTGGATTCTTTGGCCGAAGCAGCAGCACGTTGGAGAGAGCGCAAACGTTATGAAGTCAAGACGAATATATCTGTTGGAACCCCCCGACCCGAAAGCATTGAAAGCGATGAAGATCAAATCACCACTCCTATAAACCTGAATAGCAATTCCAATGAAGTCACAGATGGTTCGCATGGATTAGAAGCACACGATGAGGCGAATATTGGACGAAAAGCTAGTATCGTTTCTATTACCACCGTGTCGCAACATTTCGAACCAGCCAACTCGCCACGCTCGCGCATCGATTTCGATATTGAGGAAGAATCATACCCGGGAATTGATGAGGCGCCTTTGGAAAGGGGTCTTTTGATATTAGCACAAATGAGTAGTGCAGGAAATTTCATGACGAGGGATTATACGAATGCATGCGTAGAGAGTGCGAGGGAACATAAAGATTATGTCATGGGGTTCATCTCTCAGGAAACATTAAATACGGATCCAGATGACGATTTTATTAGTATGACTCCAGGATGTCAATTACCGCCTGAGAATGATGAGGATGCAGAATTGGAGGGTGATGGAAAGGGACAACAGTATAATACTCCATCGAAATTGGTAGGGTTAGGTTGTGATATTGTCATTGTAGGAAGAGGTATTATTCGCGCTGGAGATCCAAAGTGGGAGGCGGAGAGATACAGGAGGAAGGCTTGGGAAGCATATCAAGAGAGGGTTAAAGCTTAGGGAGAGAATACAAGAAGCAAAACGCTAGGCGAATGAAAGGTTGATGGGAGCTTTTGCTAAGGGAAATAATTTATTTATAAGGGTACAAAGACGAGATGTTCGTCGATCATGTTGCACAAGGAGCATTTTGGTAGCAAGAAATGACAAAAAAGAGAGTTGGAAATTTCCATATATAGCTTATTTCTTCATTCGAGAGATTCAAGTTAGATACCCGTTAAAAATATGTTTTTGTTTGCTTTTTGATATCTTTAGTATCTCCTCTTTTGCTGCAATTGTCGTCATCTTCTGATTGATCTCATTCCCTATACCCCTTTCCAATTTTTTCGCGCTGATGTTTTTTTAAACATTCTCAACAGTTTGGGATTTTATTAATCGATACCTAGTAGTTTCAACATCGCTTGGGAACCAGATGGAGACCGGCACATGCGATGAACTGCTAAAGTCACATGGATTGCATTGCATCAGAATCTCCTATTCTCAGCCCCCCCTTAAAACACCTTTCTTCTTCTTCTTTCTCTCCTTGATTGTAGGGAAAAGTTAATCAACCTCTTTTTTTGTCTCTCAGATCATATATATATATCCTCCCCTCCAACGAACGAACGAACGATTACAAGTATAGCAAAATAGCTAGATATGTCATAGAAATATTCCACTCCATAGGTATTCCACAAGCATTCGCAATTCCTTGACGAGGCAGTCTCCTGTGGATTTCAACGTATACTGGATGGGGGTATGGTGTTGCGATTTCACGAGTGGGCAGCGTGCTACCGTTAAGATTCCATGGAGTTGCGGAGTTGCGGAGTCGTGAATCGATGCGGAAGTGGAAGGAGATTTAGATGCTCATGGATAGATAGATATCCATTCCTAGACGAAGTGAAGTACACTGTATTTCGAGGGTGGTGGGTTCGAGATTTTTTTGATTTCTCGATTGCTGGGTTGGGGTCTTGGGGTTGGGGGATTTGAGATTGATGGGTTGCGTTGCGTTGCGTTTCGAGTTTTATAATTATAGATCCATGTACACAGGTACATACCTACATGTAAATACAATAATCTCTTCACCAGACTCCGAGATCGAAATCGAATCAATGTGAAGGAAATAAAGAGGAGATTTTTTTTCATACACCCACGTGTTTGTATCTCTGGAATCGGTATCGCGAATAAGGAAAGGGGATTGTAGGTTTATGTCAATATCAACACGTCAAGAAATACACTATCATTTTTAGAACTTTGCATTTGAAATGAATATAGAAAAATGTAGATCCGAAGTTCTCATTTCGATTACTGTATTCGGGATATTCAAATCCAAATCCAGAGATTCATATCTACTGCTTTGCTATCCAACGATAGATGTGTTTCCATCAATCCAGAGACCGAAACACAAAAGCTGGGATCTGGAACTGGTATCCAAATATTATTCCCAGCCCCTCTATTCCCTTTCGAAAACAAAATACAATATGGACCAGCATATACACTAAACCCCTACGTAAGTACACCTTGCCCACCCTCTGCCCCTGTATCTGCATCCACATCCGTATCCCCCCTTCTCCTGCCACTAGCCACCTTATCCGCCTCCACCCTCCTCATCCTCACCCCCCTTCCCCTCCCACAACACCCTAGTGCCAACGGCAACGGAACTACCACCAATGCCAACACTGCCTGCAAAACCAACGCATTATACATATTCCCCGGCGGCCTCACACTCCCATCATCCTGGGACACATCTGAAACCCCTCCCGCCCTCAACCTATCACTTACAATAATAAATATTCCTCCCAGCAACTGCCCCCCCGACCAACCAATCGTGCTCGTCACCTCCGGCGAAACCGGATGCGTGATCTCGATTAAATATTCCAGGGCCACGGGCACCAAACTAAAACTTGCCGCGCCCAGAAGCGACAGAATGGTATAGATGGCCGCGAGACTGCGAGTCTGGGGCGCCCAGGTAAAAGCCAGGTAGCAGATTCCCAGAATGGGGATTTGGATTTTGATGGCGAGGAGATAGGATTTGGTGCGGTCGATGAGGGGGGAGGTGACGGCGGCAGCGACGAGACCGACGACGATGAGAAGGGCGCCCGCAATGCCGGCGTCGGTTTCGGAGAAGGAATACGGTGAGAGCATTTGGTTGATGAGGGAGGAGATGCTGTTAAAGAGGCCGACGTAGAACCAGAATGGGAACATCATCATGTAGAATTCAGGGGAGCGGAGGAGGAAGCGAAGGGAGGCGCCCAGGGCATGTTTTGGTTCTTCTGAGGATGCGGAACAGGGCGTTGGTGGTCCTTTGGGGATGAAGAAGGATGGGATGGTCGCTATGGTGGACTATATGATAATTAGCATCGTAGAAGTAAAGGTAATGCCTCGAACTTACGATAATGGAAATATAAAGAACCATATTCGGTATACTCCCCACACTTCCCGCCCAGAATGGATCAATCAATTGCGCCAAGGCGCCTCCAAAAGGATTTGCCAGACTCATCACCGCCGTCGCAGCCACTCTCCCTTGATTTGTAAACCACAAATCCGAATATCTCGTCGGCGCTGCCAACACAAATGGCTGAGCGATTCCCGTCAAGATTTGTCCAAACATAACTCCTCCAAAATTTCCATGCGGGCCCGATCTTGTAGCCCCATAGCGTACCCAATTTCCCAGCAACAAAAGGACGGATGAAATGACAATAGCAGGTTTAGGTCCTCCATGATGAAGCACATAGATAACAAACGGACTGGCCAGCACGAATGCAAAGAGGAAAGCAGTACTGAGCCAATTGATCGCGGATTCGGAGACATTGTAATATTGCGAAACCGTCGTCGAGCTCGCAGAAAAGGTTAACCACTGTACGAATCCACATTAGCACATCTTCAACCACAACACTAGACACAGCATCATGAATCCCCCCAGAACGTGGTCAAAATGTAGTGGAAACAATATGAAATTCTCTAGTATCACTTACATCCCAACTAACAATAATGTTCAAAAGAACCAATTGTACCAATCCAAACCACCTCCTCTTATACACCCTAAAGTTCCCCGCGTTCGAACCCACAGCATTGCGCTCCGAACTTCTTCTCCGCAATCCCTCATCTGCAGCTCCATCCGCACCGGTTCCACCCCTCCTTACTCCCCCTTCCTCCTCATCCGGCAATAAATCATCCCCGCTATTCAATTCCGTCAAATCCAAATCATCTATATCCTCAACTTCTTCTTCTACTCCTCTCTCCTCACCCCCATTCTCCTGCCCTTTCGCCATCTCTGCATTCGACATACCCCTCTGCGTACTCGTCCCATTCGTTCTCTCCCCCGTCTTATATTTAGACTTCTGTTTTGGCTTTCCGCGTAGATCTTTCATTGCCGTCCAGCCTTTCGGCATGCCGTGGTAATGATGCGTCTCCTTCTCGATATTCCTCTCCTTATCCTCCTTCCCAATTATTCCAATTTCTCCAATTCCCAGATCCTCCTCTTTATTTTCTCCCGGCGCTCTATCTTTCTCTTTCTCTCTCCCCTTCTCTAAATCCTCTGTAAATTCCTTGATACTATCCGCGCTATCTCCTCTATTCTCTTTCAATCCAATCTTCCGATCTTTTTCCTCGTCGCTGTGAATTTTCTCGTCTCTATCCGTATCGCTATTGCTAATCCTCTCCGTTTTCTCATCTACACTTTTTTCCAATCCTTTCGAATTCAATTGCGTCGACACCTCCATCATTCAAATCAACCCAGATTACGCGCAACGATAAGCTTGGCGGGGCCCGCTAGAATTCGGTTATCTAAGTCAATCTTCCGAATGTTTGACTTCCGCTGGTGTGGAGATGTATCAGGTGCACGAGTAGGACTTTAAGACAGAGGGGATGCCGATCAATAAGGTCGATGAATGAAGTATTTCCCTCTTCTATTCTACGTCGTGAGCAGGAAGTAACAAGTACAAGTATGCTGTGCAGCAGTATACAAGCTTCACATCAAAGAAGATTAGAAATCCTGGTGCCCTATCTATTTATCCCACAAACTAGATAACTGAAGAGGGGATGCAACCCTTCATCCCCTCACTCAGGTATATCGTCTCGTATATGGTGTACATCCATATCACCCATATTGATACATCATGTCACATCCAATTATCATTGGTTATGCAATCCAAGCTCACATGCTCGCACGTAAGAAACAGTGTACACACAACATTCCACCCCCTCTGAATGGACCAAAAGATAAGGTCTCGTGGTACGGTACATTCAAAAACAGGGACGAGACCAGGATGCAATTATCCATTATCCGAATATATACAAAGCCCCGAAGTATGAATATCTATCTGTTTTCCGAATTGAGAAAAAAGCCGCGTGAGAGATAGAGGTTTGAAGAGAGTACCTAGGCATTTGAGTATGTGTACAGGTATTTTTGTGGATGAGTTTTGCTTGTGATTGTAAGATTACTTTGTCACCCAAGAAAAAGATCCGAAACGATAAGAATTCCAAATCCAAACATAATTTGGAGGTATAAAATCAAGCACAAATTCCAGAAACCAAAGATAAAACATAAAGAGAACCAAAGTCAGTTCTATAACGATTCCTTTTCTATACTACATGCAATGTGTTCGGTGAAAAATGGGGATCTGATCTGATGTGCAATGCAGTGCTCAAGAACGGATTTTGGTTTCATATTTGTACAATTCCGCCATCCTCTAACTTCTTCACTTCTTCCCTCTCCGTTCATCTAAAAGGTTGATTCATGTTTTGTGCGTAATTCCGTGATGTACTAGGTAGTCGATCTTGGATTTACTTGAGGGTGTTCCAGAGCTTGGGGGCAGCGCAGGCAGTGGCGCAGTGTGCGAGATGGAAGACTGTAGTTTGTGTGTTAGTAACTTGGGGTGGATGGGAGTAGAGGGTACATACACTCTTCAACACAATCCTCGCCTGGGGTTTGTTCCTTGCCACTTGTAACTCGCTCAACACACTCATCATAGTGGTGCTTAGAAGGAGCACAAGCTGCAGATTCCTTACATTCTGTTGAAAGTTAGCCATTATGCCCACAACTAAGTGATTGTAGACCTGAAGCAGCTTGAGGGAATCCCAAGTTTTCCGCATGAATTGCAGTTCTTAGGAGTTCCCTTCTCTGCTCGAAAATCTATCCCAGCGTATAAATATAGAAACCTACCCTCTTCAATCTTATCTTTTGGATCAACCATCTCTTCTTCTTCCTCTTCTTCCTCTTCCTCTTCCTCTTCAGGCTCCTCATCCTTTGACTCTTCCTCTTCAGCGTCCTTGGCTGCTCTCTTGTCTGGGGTGGCTCCAGATGGATCCTGTACACGAAATCGAGTCAGCACATATCCAGTCCAAGTATAAATGAAGATTTCCAGGCCTTCCCCATCCAACCAGTAAAATCCGAAACCCCCGCACACATCGAAAAAGTATCTGATTCCCCCTCCTTCCATTTGCCTTTTCCTCTATCCCGCCTCATTTCCAACTCCACATCCAAATCTCATTCAAATTCTCCGGCAGACTCAAAATCAAAGGCCAAAACCAAACGTACCTTTGCCTCACCCTCTCCACCGTCATCCTTTTGCGCAGGAGTCTTCTCCGTACTCGAACCTCCAGAAACGGCCTCAGCCTCTGCCTGACTCCATGGTGTAGCAGCCGATACAAGATCGCTCCAGCTGTCGAAGAAACCCATCTTTACAATCGATTTCGGGATTCAAACCAATTGTAGAACGTTGAGTGTGTTGTGGTCTTGGTGGTAGAATACTATCTGATTCGGGTCAAAATCCAGCGTGTCGGATGAGAAATGATCCTCGCCAAAATTGAGGCCTCAGTTGCAATTGGTCGGATCTGATTGGTCGATGAAATTTGGTTCCTGGGTTTTCCGACATCAACTCGAAATTTATCATCAGTGCAAAATCTCATATGATTGATTGATTAGTAGTGTAAAGTACATAGGTAGTTGAATAAGTCACAAAACATACAACATAATTGCTCATTGATATCATTTTATCTTTATTCTTTATTCATATCTCATGATATACCTAGCTATTTCAGACTATTTTAGACATCAATTCCATCTTGAAGCAATTTATCATCAACCTCTCAAAACGCCATTGCAGTGCTGCTTTATAGCCCCATTTCTGATCATAGACCGTGCCAAATCTTATGTGCAAATTTGTGATAGAAGAACGCCTTTCCCCCATCCATAGATGTCCTACCTTTCCAGTATTCATTTATTCATGACTTCGTAACACCCAATGTAACAAAACATATGTAACACAGCATTCTATATATGTCGCTTACGCCCTCTCACTGTCTCTCGGTCTGCTCTCGTAATCGCTGATCCAGGTCCACCGAAACGGCTTGTGCTTGTGCTTCTTCATAATCTGGAGGGGGCTCAGCTGGCGCGGTGAAGGTCTCGGGCCGTGAACTTCCAGTTGTGCTTGCTACCCCGCTATCTCGAGCTACCTCAGGTGCTTCATCTGTAACCTCTGTCGCAGCCTCATAAGCAGGTAATTGCTCTAAATCCATGTTCGCCAAATCGACTCCACTCGTTCCCCTTCCCCCATGTTCGCGTGCGACACTATAAACTTGGTATAGACGCTCCTTTATTTGCTCCAAACAAGAATGAAAATCGAAAGCCCCGCCTTCTCTGAATGTCATCTTAAGCTCAACCGATGGATAATCTGGAGGGATTCCACCTCCCGAAACCGGCTTGCAGAGAGCAGTCCAGTAATTGGCGCCGAAGAATGGCGCACCAACATAGCTATCTTGCAAGTTGAGAATTGGCGAAGAAAATGATTGAAGTTCGGGTGTGGGTGTACTTGGAAGATAAATTATCTTCATGGGAATCAGTAAATAGTCCCCAACATGCGAAAAGCAGAATAGATGCACCTACTCGTTGATTACTGATATAAACAACCCCAGCGTCACTTTTGGCTGAATATGGCTCTGCGCCAGGAGGTGTAATCGTCGTAGAAATTTGTAAAGCCGTTCGAGGGGGTGAAGTATAAAGAATTCGTTCATTGGGAAGTTTGACGAATCCAGCCTCATTAGAGGTCATTACCCAACTTTTTTCACGGGTAGATTTTAGCATTTCTTCTTGTGCCATATGCAAGGCATAAAGATGCTGTTCTTGGTGAAAAGCATACATGATTGAGAAAATGAAGGCAAAACAGACAAGAAAAAGAAAGAGAAGATAGAATTGAGAATGAAGAGAGGAAAGAAGAGAGTGACGGCAATGAAATACTACACTACAGAAACCATAAGAGACGACTATTCACTTACTTGATTGACATTATTGTCGAACTGCCTACCGGAAGAGATCTTGTATCCGCTTTTGGTATGATAGGGTCTTTCAGAAGGTGTGGGTCGGAAAGCAGCAGAAGTTTGAATGCAACCGGTAGGTAGTTGACTGGTACGGAGAGGTTATTTGTGTAAGAAGCAGGGGAAATGGATATCAGTATGTGAATGGATAGAAGTGCTACAAGCGTGAGACCACAGTCGCAGTAATCGCCACGGAACGGTAAGAGGAGTGGGAAAAATGGAGTTGGACCCTTCCACGCTTTTTCCTATAATGACAAGCTAGGTTCTGATAGCGGGGGCAGATACCTTGGCTCTATGGAAGAGGGGATTGGATCTCCAATTCAATTGAATGAATGATTGGTGGAAGAGCGCATGCAATGCTTTAGCTTGGATGATTTTGAGAAATTTTGGTGATTGGGAAAATGAATGGATGATCTGGCGGGCGCTGGAAGTTAGAGAGAGGACTTTTGTTGTTGTTGTTGGTGGTGTTGTTGTTTTTTGGGATTTTCCTTTGGGCTGGCTCGCTGGCTGGGGGTTTTTAAAAGAGAATTAATTCAATTGGTAAGAATTATGGCGCGCGTGGTAAGAAGGGCTTTCTTCATTCCAACCTTAGGCTATTAATGTCGAGTTTGCCTTTTGCATTTTGCCTTTTGTCTTTTGCCTTTTGCCTCTTCCTCTTTCCTCTTTCCTCTTTCCTCTTTCCTCTTTCCTTCTACGAGGGATATGATTGTTGGAAGATGGAAGGTGTAATAAGTTCTAGAATCACAACCTTGTCACCTTGTCACCTTGTCACCTTGTCACCTTGTCACCTTGTCACCTTGTCACCTTGTCACCTTGTCACCTTGTCGTCGCTTGTCTTGGTCTTCTAGGCGGTTTTAGGTGTAGGGAGAGAGAGAGGATACGAGAATCCAATCATTCGGTACCGTCTAGTATACATCTACCAAGTAGGCATGGTGCACTTGAGTACTGGCGGTAGGATTAGTCAGCACATCCCAATCCGTCGTATTAATAAGCTTTTGCTATGTCTTACTTCACCTCACTACAGTAGACTTTAAGGACCACTTGAGCATTAGCCATCGAGCCATCCTCCATCCTCCGTCCTGACCAACCTGCCCAACCTGATCATCCAAATTGGGCATAATGTAGGATCAATAGCTTCATTGTCGAATAACAACAACGACAACAACGACAACAGCAACAATAGCAACAACACCAAATTAGGGGTTGCATTCATTCTCCTCTCCCTTTCCTCTCCTCCATCTCCCTTTTCTCTCCTCTACCCTTTCTCTACCCTTCCTCTACCACCCCTCTACCAATCACTCCATCTCCCTGCCCTACTTGTACACATCAATCCGAGTACATTGTAGCTAATAATAAAATCACAACCCTCTCCTCGGTTCTCTCGTTAAGCACATTTACGGAGGTATATCCTCCACACAAAACCAGTCGGATACAAGCTTTCTTCCCAATCCCATGTCTTTCAATCTTCTCCATACAAAACCATGTCATCGCTACACCTACCTAGGTATTCACTTTGTGCTTGGATTAGCAACATCAATGCAAGACCGTCTGCACAGGCACAGGTAGCACAAACAACGGACAATCTACTACCTACTCGTATCTACTCTCTATCTATTATCTACCACCAACCAAATCACCTAGTCTAATTGCATATCTAGAGTATCATTAGGTAATATTTATGTACCCAAGGAAACACCTTATTCGAGGAATTTCCAAGTCGCATTGGATGGTGGTCTCAGAGCCTTCGATCCTTCACATTTCTTTGCTATGATGTGCGATTCATACCGTCCAACGCACAGAAGTGGAGTTTTACCCTGGAGCTGAGATTTGATACAATCCAAATCACGTTTTTTGCATCCATCCTATCCCAACATCCAAAATCCGACTTGGCGAAAGAAAGAGCAATATTCACCATCCGTTTCTCTCATGGGCCCAAAGTCTGCGATACCTCAACGCAATATCTCGACCTTTCCAAGATCCAATTCTACCTGGGTATCCAAAAAGACTGAAATAATAGTACCATCAGCCATTTTCCTTTCTAACTCAGCTCAGCGCACGTGGGCTCGATACAAGAGATACAAGAGTGACATATCAACATCGTCCACTTTTCCCTCGTTCAAAAATCGAATTCGACTACTGAAGCCGGTGAAGCCCAAACCACCTGAAGGATTTTCAAATTCTAATCCATAATATCCATATCCCAATCTATATCCAAGATTGAAACATGGATAAAATCTTCTTCCCTCGTGCCATTGGACAGGTGGTGAGGGGGAGCACATTAATCTTATCGTTTTTCTTGAACTCAAATCATTCATGTCCTGATCTACCAAAAAACCCAAGGGCTCTCAGATATCTCATCTTACCTACCTCCCCCTTCCCCCCCAAAGGATATCAAAACTATTGATTTCCTTATCAACAAGTACATAGAAATCATGTCGTCATTCATCAAAGTCCCAGCACCCAAGTTCCAACCTCAATTTCATCCAGAAAAACAAAACACACAAGTCCCCAATCAACACCTATTTATTTTCTTTTGAAAAAAGACATCCTCCAGTGTAAGGATTTCTGAATAGATCTTCGTACTTGTCTTAGCGTATCCTTTCGTCCTATTGTCGCCAACTCTGTGTAAGGTGCATGATTTACATATTTCCTCCACTACCTCCTTCACACTTTTCCCTCTACTATATATATCGTATGCTTTACCAGAAAACATATCTAGCGTGCTGCATCAACAGTTCATCTATGGTTCCTCCAGTTTCAGTAGCCAAATTTATCAAGAAAAGAAAAGTTTCCGAGTACCTCATTTCATTCAAAAGAAATTCATCTATTTCACACGTGGTTCCATCGAAGGGTTGTTAGGAAGCATATCAACATATCTTAATCTTTCTACTCTAAAGGATATACATGCCTTTTCCTTCGACTTCGAAGTACCATTGTATCAAGAGAATGAAAAGATGATATTAGTCTTTATTCCCCCCTGATATACACTGCGAAAAAGCAGGATAAAAATGTACCTATCATCTCTCAATGTCTACTTTGACTAAGAAGAATGGAATATTTATTTCAAATCCTAGGAGTTGTAATTATTTCTAGAGATCAGTGTATAGTATTTGTAATGATGTTTCTGATTCAAAAGACTCTTTGTTGCTTTCTAAAATTCCATTTTATTTCAAGAAATGAAATTACAACATTGGTGATCACTTCACAGATCCCCTCTCTTCTCCTCACTTCTCCATATCCCTCCTCCTTCTCCCTTTTCGCTCTCCTTTCTCTATACTAACAAAAAAGGCGATAAGTATCACTTACATTTACCAAGAGGCAATTCAACCAAATGTCCCTCAAAAATCAAGACACCGAACAATCAGATCACCTTACGTACCCGCCACTAATATCAGC
The DNA here is from genome assembly GCA_004916875.1 of Botrytis galanthina. Classification (NCBI taxonomy): domain Eukaryota; kingdom Fungi; phylum Ascomycota; class Leotiomycetes; order Helotiales; family Sclerotiniaceae; genus Botrytis; species Botrytis galanthina. The sequence continues at coordinate 35,842 of PQXL01000395.1, forward strand.
TCTCTCCCATCTTCACATCTTACATTATCCTTTGTCTTTCTTACCATTTCTATCACTCGTCCTATGCTCCTCATCTATTCCACACTCAAACTTAAACCCCAACATCTTAAATCCTGTATAAGTCTTCACTCATGTTGGAATGTAGTTTTTGTTAGCTTAATCCCATATCATACTTATATCATATTCATACACACACGCAGATCCAACCCAATCTCAAACCTAAATCATATAGTAAACTCAATTCACTGCCCTTCACGTTACTGTCTACTAGAATTACAGGAGTGAAAAGAGAAGGTTCCGTTATTTACAGAGTGTTTAGATGTGGGACAGGTAGTAAATATGTTGAGTCGATCCGTGATAGTGGTATGTATACCTGAGAGAGGGGAGAGATGAGATGAGATGAGAGGAGGAGGGGGTAAACAATCCGCCGATGATGCATAGTGAACTCGGAAAGTTCAACCTAGGTAGGTACAAGGTTTGAGAAACTACAGTAGATATTGAAAAGAAAATTTTATTCATCTATCTATCTTAATAAACATCACTTCAAATGTCGAAAATATCGAATGTTTTATCCACCTCCCTCCCTCTTCCTCAGCCCTTGAAAGAAATCTCAGATATCAAATATCTGGATTGATTTGTTTATTTGTTAGCTGACTGTATGGGAGGGAGTTGGAGGTTTTATTTTATGAGTAGGGAATGAGAAGAGAAGACAAGAGAAGGTAAGGAGATATATGTGGGATGAGTTATAAATATATTTGTTTATTTGTTTATTTGGATTATTTGGATTATTTGGATTTTTCGTGATTTCTGGATGGATGGATGGATAATGAACGCAAATGTGAAGATGACATGTAGATATTACATATTATACAACAACAACTCCAAGATCTCTGAGAGTTACCCCGTGAGTAGGTAGGTAAATGGGTGGGTTAGTTAATTAATTAGAAAGTTTACATCTTCTTAATTTTTTTCATCCTCCAATATCATATCCATTCCATCGAACAGCCAACCAACCAACCAACCATAATAACAAAAATCAAATCCACTCCACTCCACTCAAACAAACAAACCACCTATTTGTATTTCCCATAACCTACCTATCCCCCTTCTTCTTCCCTCCTCCCTACTCCATCTCTCATGCTAAACCTCCCACCCCTTTTCTACATATGAAATCCTAGTATGGTGGAGATTTCATTTCTCTTCCCGCAGAAATATATTTTATATTTTATATTCTTCATGTCTCGGATTCCTTGTTTCTTCAATTGGTGTTTTGAATTCTTATTTTTGTCTTGTGTATATCTATATACATATACCCAATATATCTTAACGCTATTTATTTAAGTTCTAGTTTAGATGTCGTTGTAGAAGTGGATATTTGTGTATTATATATATATATGTATATACTACACCCCCACGAATTTAATCTTTTTACTCTATTCTTATAAGAGTTAAGAAATTAAATCGGGATTTGATGATTATGGAAAAGGGTGTAGCGAGGAGAAGGAGAAGGAGGAGGAGAAGAGATGTGAGGTTTAGTAAATGGGGTTTGAGAGGAAAGGAGAGGAATAAAAGATGGGGAATAGATGAGTGGAAAGGGGGGATTCGGGAAGATGTGTTATTTGGGGGTTTTGGGTAGGTGGATGAGATGGTGAGGAGGAAGGTGGGTAATGTGAATGAGAGATAGGAGATGAGAGATGAGATAGGAGGTTTGGAGATGTGGGCTGAGGGGTTAAAAGAGAAAAGGAGAGAAGGAGGATAGATGGCTGAGAGATGAGTGTTTGAGAGAGGAGGCAAGGAGATGATTGGAGATGGGATTGGAGATGAGGAGGAGAAGAGTATGGATAGAGGGAGATGAAGGGAATGGATTAATGGAGGGATGGGTGTTTGAGAGAGGAAGGTTGTATGGGGGAGAAGAGGAGGAGGGGTAGAGGAGGAGGGGTAGAAGAGGAGGGGTAGAAGAGGGGAAGTGAGAGGGGAAGTGAGAGGGGAAGTGAGAGGGGATGAGGAGAAGAGGGGTATGGGATGAGGGGAAGTAAAAGGAGGAAGAGGGGTAAAAAAGAGGGGTAAAAAAGAGGAGAAGCAAAAGGAGGGAAGTGAGAGGAGAAGGAAGAGGGGTAGAAGAGGAGGGGAATAGGAAAGAAGGATAAGTAATTGTGGGGTATGAGGAGGAATTTAATAGAATGGAAAAAGAGAGGGAAAAGAGCAATAGAAGAGGGGTAGAAAGAGGAAAATAAGCGAGGAAGGAGAGATAAAAGACCAGAGGAAGGAAAGGGGGGCAAGGAGGAAGTATAGCAGAGAAGGGAAAGAGACGAGTGGGGGGTGGGGGTAGTGAGGGGGAAATGAGGGGTAGAACAA
>PQXL01000396.1:0-38073 GCA_004916875.1 Botrytis galanthina
ATGGCTACTGTATCAAAGGGAAATAAGCGAATGCGAAAGAGACTAGCTCTTTCAGTAGTGCCTATATAAGGCCTACTACTTTCCTACATAGCTAGCTCTAAAGATAGAATACAATTAGACATACAGGACCTACGAATACGTGGGTGCTACGTCTTCCGTATCCTTCTCGAACCAACAGTTTCCATATCCCGAAAGGTTTCCCAAGCCCCAGATCGTATGATCTGATAATACCACCTACCTACCTACCTACGCAGTACAGTAGTACACCCCATCCACATCCGCGCCGAATAATCACGATCTATTCATCTACCTACCTATATATCTACATAGTACAATGTATAAGACTGATTACAGCAAAACCTCTCTATAAGGATATCGGTTTTTGTAGTCTTTTTTAAGGATATATAGAGGTATCCTTATATAGAGGTTCCGCTTAATCCTGATATAATAGTAATTTCCTTTCGCTTAATCCCAATCGAGCTATATTTCTATAACAATTTCAAAACTATTCTATTTTTATAAAATGTAATTAAATTTTCTATATAAAATTATATTATAGTTCAAATCTTGATAATTTCATTAGCTGAATAAGGATACATGTGATTCTAGAATCGAAAAATATAAAGATATCCTAATAGAAAGGGTTTAAGGATATAAATCTTTTTTAGCCCTAAAAATTTTTAGGATTGAAAAATATATCCTTATAAAGAGGTTATCCTTATAGGGGGGATCCTTATAGAGAGGTTTTGCTGTAATACCATTCACCTACCATTCACCTTCCCCTTCCCTTCTTCTCCCTCTCCCTCTCCCTCTCCCTCTCCCTCTCCCTCAAACACCAACCAGCACCAGTACAATAAACATACTTCCCCAGAAACTTTCTCATGTCAAAAAAGGGGAACTGCGTAACCGTATATATCTGACAAAGCATAGGTAAAGTACCTACCTACCTACCTACCTAACCTGACGAGATACCTACTCATACAAATTCGTAAATCCACAGCAAAGGGTCTGAGCAATGCAATCAACGATGATAGGTAAGTTGTAACCTTAGGTTAGACAAAACCGGGAATGATCTAGATTCGATTCCTCACGGAAGAGTAAATTCTCGCGAGAATGAAGGAAGGTGTCAGTCATGATTTGTGGAGAAGGTGGGGTGATGATATCACGGGATCAGAACTCTTTTGCTAATTTATCATCTTTACTTCTTATTGTCAAGTTGTATTCCTTGTATGAGGGGCACTAAATAAGCGACTGGAGCACTAATACACTTTGGACTTAGAAAAAACTGCCGTGTGGTTACCCTTGTGCGCCATGACAATTCTTCATTATTCAAGTGTGGGGATTCCAAATGAATGTGTTTGATCTTCCAACTTTTGTAGAAGGTAGATAGGTAGATGTTGAACAGCAAATGGTGTTTATGATAGCTGTGACGAGGTTTATGCACAATGTAAAGACAACGGTATAGTTTGTTTTCTTGAGATCGATAATGATGAATGCTACTCTGTATACATAACTCATTACGCTGACTGAAACTCGAAGTGGTAATTTACACCAACATTTTGTTGATAACTAACCTCCCATCTAAACCCGTTTTGCATTGATCGCAGTCCGATTGATACCATTGCGCCCTGCTCCACACATATCCATAAATCATATATCATAAATATCCATACTCATATCGTAAACTCAATGACAAAGTGTATTCCATTGATCCAAAATATCCTCCATATCGAATGCAATGCCCCATTGTGAACATAAGCATTTGAATAGCTTCTGCATAGAATTGAGTTCATAAAGAAGATTTTTCGTTGTCCCCATTGCTCTGAAAAATGAGTTTTCCCCTCGAAGATATAATTCTGTCTCTGATTGACTTGTACATCCTGGTTGGATTGAAGAATTTATAGCTTCATTGGTCGCTAAAACAGCTTGCCAGTCCACTATATTTGGTACATTGACTGCACCCTGACCAGCTAGTGAAAATACACAATAGACTGTTGCTGAAGCAAATAAAGAACTTGGGATATGTATGACGTGTGCTCTACCTCTTGGTAGTTGTTCTACAATCTCTTGGATTGCAATGGCGTGTAAGAGAGCTTTCCGTGCTTCTTCCGTACTGGCCCAACTTATCAAATCTTGTTCTGGTTTCATGACATTCTTTCCGCCACAAACATGTTGAACGATACCATAACGAGAACAGATAGATCTGCAAAGTAATGATGAATCTTTACAGGCGTCTAGGCAAATGGTATGCCACCTTAGTAGAAGTTCAAGTCGTTCAGAATGTGAAAGATTTGGGCTCATTGATATAGCTTCAAAAGAATGACTTAAGGCTTTTCGTAATTCGATCTTGGTAGGTACACCAACTGTAGAAAGATCATCGGAATCGCAATCTGAAACCAAGGATTGAAGGCCTTCTAGAATGACTCGAAGAGAAAATGCCGAGAACGCATGAAAACTAGTAAGAGGTTGACTAGCCGGGGCGAATAATGATCGAATGATACTTCGAAAAGAATATTGTAAGGGTTCTTGAGATCTCATGTGATTTAGCCATTCATTGGCAGTTGTAGCCTCGAATGCTGTTTCGCTACTTGGTAAACCCAATTGATTGGCAGCATGTCGAACTGATGGTGTTTCCCCAGACATTCGAGATATTAAACCATCCAATACATAATGACCTAATAACGCACGTTGTTGAATTTCTTTGGCTGCCCAAACTTTCCAAGCTCTATTCTTTTCTTCGTCAGTAGAATTTTGATTTGGTAGGTTACTCCTCGAGTATGGTTCACTATCAGATATTGCGCATTGTCTTGCCCAAAAGAATCCAAGAGCATGGAATGCTTGACTTGTAGTTCGAATGACTCGATTTCTTGAAAGCGCGCCGTAAATTTGAGCAAGTAGAGCAGTCACAACTAGCTGTACTCCTTGGCAACTATCATAAGGACCTTGGTGAGTGATTAATGTTTCCCAAGATGTCGCAACTGCCACATGAGCAAGCCTCCATAAAGCTTCACCTTTCGCAACTGAATCTTTGGGTCCAAGATATAAAGAACCGATAGCCATGGCATTGAGAAGTAACGGTTGAGTACATTCTCGAAAGACGAATGTTGATCGATGTAATACTGGAAATGTGGGTATGAATCTTACAAAGAACATATGTAAACATTCATCCAGGAAAACTGATGTAAGAGATGTAGCTTCAACAGCAGCCGTAACAGTTGATGACTATATATTTTAATAAGTAGGGAATTTACTCAAGTCATGAGAACTTACCAAACTAGTGACCATCTCACTAACATTATGTACCGCTTGATGACTTTCTCCCACCGGAATTGAACCAATTGAACCCTTCTCCTGAAATGGACCTGGTATACCAAAACTTCCATTATTTATATGTGACCGAGTGGTAATAGGTACTGGTAGTATTCCAATTGGCATTTGCCAAGGATTCGTGGGATCGGAAGACATCAAAGTTTCGAATAAATCTTCCGAATCTGGCCATATCAATTCAAAGTCGAGGTCTTCTGTAGAAGATGGTGTATTTCCAATGATAGAATGACCAGTACCTCTATCCTCCATATTTCCTTGTTGTGTTCTTGGTGTTTCAACCTGTAAGTTTGTATCTATCGCCGGTAACATGTTCGTCGGTATGCTAGATTGCGAAACTAAACTCGAAGGTGGTGACGGATAATTGGGATAATTGCTCTCTCTTCGAGTATGTAACCTTTCATGACGAGCAAGGGAATCTTGTCTTGCAAATGGTCTCCTGCATTCTTTGCATACGAAAGGTCGAGATCCAGTATCTTTTTGCATCATTTATATTAGCTTGCGATTTCGGTTGCTGAGGAGGGAATCAAATTCCACAGGGGTTTCTTCTTACGACTTCTTTCGTGTCTCTGTGATTGATGATTAGTGAGTATGAGATATACATCTTGATGATATTGTATTGCTAACCCTTAAATGTTCGCCTTTGGAAAAACTCTTTTGACAAAATCTACAATCCATGCCGGTGTATTTTCTCAGTGTGGGTGCGGAAGTAGGAGTGGTAGTGGTAGTGGTCGTGACTGTTGTTGCTGTTGATTGCCTTGGAGATTCCATGATGATTGAGATAGGTGGGTGTATGATTGATTGTACGATTGAAGTATTGAGGTATTAACTTTGACTTGCCTCACTTGAGTTGTGAGATTATCTACCGGATATTTTTCTGTCGCGATAGGATAATTGATATGCAAAGAAGGTAGGTAGTATTCAATTGTTCTCCTGGGGACGGTAGGTGACACAGCATTAATTAAAAAAACAGGTACCAACGACGTAAGCCTTCTGGGGTATTTGGGGTAGATCTAGTATCTAGTATCTAGTATCTACTATCTACCACCATGCATACCACCACACATACCATCCACCTTGTATGCTCAAACAATTCGAATATGCACATTGCTTTGCCTGTACGAGTATAATGTAGAGAATCCCCGCATCAATTCTCGGCACCGACTGGTCAAGTACGTACAGGGCAGGGGGCAGTAGTACCGCTTCGCATTGACCCTGGTGACCATTTTGAGTGACTGGGTAGTAGGTACATATAGAAAAGACTTACCCATTCGTCCGTGAGGGTTCCAGATTGATTGTATATAAGCATTTCTTGATTCATACGTATCACGATTGCCATTTGAATACATCCTCCTATTCAGAATAGGATACAGAATCTCAAGTGATATAGAACACTCGAGATCCAAACTCGGTTACATCCAGTTTATGAACGACATATAAATCTCCTTCCTCATCCGCCTCTATTGCTGGCTGGCCGGAAGAGATTGAAAAAGTTGCCTAGGTCATGTTTTAAGGATTTGGTAAAGGAAAAAAAAGACTCGCATTTTGTCATTCCGTCTACTAATAATAATTCAAATACTAAAGAAACGCCTCAAGAATCCCATGCTGCCACATTGAGTCAGAATTCATTCTATCCGTCCCCAAGTAACCCCTTCTCTCTCCTTCCCGACATTTACCGAAGACCGCTACTCAATTCAATGTCGTCCTTGTTCATCAACCCACTCTTGGACATCTGCTTCAAAGTCGGCATTGTACAACCAGCTCAACTCAAATGGTTCTCTCTTCTGATCTGCCGAGTTTCCCGGTAACCGTCTCAAATCGATTTGTTGATTCAATTCCAAAACCTTTCCAACCCTCTTTTGTCGATATTCTTGCCAGAAAGAAAGTGCTTTCTGGGTATCTCCCTTGTCCGACTTTGCAAGTAGTAATGCAAAGATATATACATCTTCAAATGCTTGGTTGATACCTTGCCCCGCAGAAGGAGGAATTGCATGAGCTGCATCACCAAGAATTACCACACGTCGATTCTCAGATACCCAGTTATCGAGTTTGGGAACGATATAGAATGGCCAAACATTAATCTTATCATGAGAAATCTTGGAAACGGCGTTGTGAACGATCTCTGGAAATAGATCGTTGTTGCTTTGCAAGAATTTAACACTTTCTTCCTTGTTGTTCGAGAGATCATTCCATCCAGCTCTATCTTTCTCCTCAATGCGTAATTGTTTCCCAATCAATACTTCAGATCCATCTTCTTGCTGAGGAGCAATCACAAATGCACCCTTTGGAGACATTATAGTGACAGGGATATGATATCCTTCCGGAAGTTGTAATTGAGATGTTGGTACAGCTGCTGTGATTCCAACCATTCCAGTGAACTTGGTCTCCAAATCTGGATAGAGATAACGACGAACAGTAGAATGAATACCATCAGCTCCAATGAGCAGAGGTGCAGTACCAGTTGTACCATCAGCGAATTCCCATTCAACTTGTTTGTCGGTTTCCGAAGTAACGTGTGAGAATTTCTTGCCAAAAGTAATGGGAATATCTTGTTCCTTGAACATTTCAAGTAACTCAGTGATAAGGATATGTCTGTAGATTCGAAGAGCTGGGAAGCCATATTTCTCTTCCGAACCAAATTCCTGAATCTCTACTAATTTTCCATCTCCAGCGGTACGATACTCAAGGTTGTCAAAATTGTAACCCTTATGACGAAGTCTATCATAGACATTGAGAGCTTTCAAGATTTTGAGAGCGTTAGGAGAAAGCATGACAGCACCTCCGATATTCAAAGGCGCAGGACGACTTTCGTAAACTCGACATTTTATATTGTTTTGTTGAAGGGCAAGAGCGAGAGTTAGACCAGATAGTCCTGATCCAATGATGGCGACCTCTTTAGAGGATGGTGTAGACATTTTATTTGACAGAATGCAAAGGACGTTGATAAAGTTGTTTAAATTCGAGAAGTAGTACTTGAAGTTTTTGATGTTGTTGATCTTTGAATGGAAGCTGTGTGGATAATATTATACCTTTGGAATGAAGGATATTCACTTGATATATATCTTCTTCCAATCTGTTGGTGATCCATCAGCTCATATTATGACCATTCAATGGCATGATATTCATTCACCAAAATATGCACCAACAGATTAAACCCTCGTGTAAGAATTACATTCTTCATTTTTGCTGGTTCCTGCATCATCGTGTGAGATTTTGGACTTTCGGATCCGAACCGGACTGGTTGTGCGACAGTGAGCATCTCGGCTTGTTGGTTGGTCAATTCCGTAAATCTAATCCCCGGTGTCTTATATCCGCACGGCATTTTTATTTGCGCACAAATCCATCGGTCTATTTGTTTCGCACTTAAGAGTATATTCTTAACGCCGGTTTGTTGCTTATAATTGACTCTCTGCAATGTACCGGAAAGGTATATCTAAGTCTACTGGGTCATTTCATATAACTCTCTAAGGTTGTTTTCTTGTACACAAATAGAAAATTAAGCCACAATGCCATGCAGGCATTTCCGGTCGCCAGATATGGATCCTGTTGATAATGAGAGATTCTTGACTTTCTTTGGTACACTGGATACTTGAATTCTTTACAAACACCAGGCCATCTATAATTCTTAAGCATTATATCCAACAGACCAAGAACAATGTAACCATTACAATATCTCGGCGAAGAACTATCTCAATGCAGTTAGTTCCCATACAAACATAGCTACTCAAATATAAGGATAAAAGAAAACACTTTACGACTCTGACGCTTTTACAAAACAGAGAGTTGGAGGACAAATTCAACTACCCTCATCTCTCCAAGTGAGTATCGGAAACGAGTCGGGCCATCGATGAGCTTCCCATCTGACATTGCCTTGTGAAATTGTACTTACGATCGGAATCATATTGAAAGTTTCTTCCAGTCCGGCAAATACATCTAAATTCTCCCTTTGAGATTTCCAACATACCAATACCAAATTGCGCATACTGGAAGATGAAGATACTATTCACAGGTTGAGTAGGCGGAAGTGAAGAACAAGCACAAGCCATGAGATATATAATGATATCCTCAAGAGTGTATGGTATGAGATGAAGCTAGCTTTCCATTTCATCTGATCTTCATAACACCAAATCGTCCATCTGGGATTGAGACGAGATTATCTCAACCCTCCATCAAGCAACCCAAAGCACGTACAAAGCAAGATAGAAAGAAGCGCATCGGGTAGGATAAACTCCAATTCCGCATCATGGGGGAAAAGCAAGGGACTGCACGATTTATGATAGTTCGGGTTGCAGTTTAACAATTGATCGCTTTTTGATTCATCCTTGGCTGTCCGGACATTCAATTAATTTGAAAGATTCGATTTGATAGGATGATTCAACTTTTTCAGAAACTATCTATTCAAACATTATTGTACTACATTTCGAAGACGTCGCTTCCTAATCGCACCGCATTTCACCCGGTATCTCACGAGGAATGCGAAAAGGTCCCGGGAGAAAGTCACACCGCTGACTATTTCACCATGAGATGTAGTCAGATGGCTTTTAGAAATATCAAAAATCCTCTTCGTTGATTTATTTTAAATAGAGACTGTTTCTTGATAATTGGGTGATCATCTTAATACCTTTCTTCGTCCACTTCTAGTCACATTCGCCTATACACAATTACCCCTTACCTTCTTCCCACAACCCATCAAAATGTCCCACAAACCAACACTCGTCTTTGTTCCTGGAGCATGGCACCGCGCCGAAATCTGGGAGAAAGTAACTTCACTCCTTAAAAAACAACACTACAAATGTATCCCCATAGAACTCCCCTCCACAGCCGGCGATGCGACGATAGGTTTCGGCGACGACATTACAGCAGTACGAAATGCTATATTATCAGAAACTAAACAAGGACACGACGTAATACTAGTTGTGCATTCCTACGGCGGCGCAGTCGGTCAAAGTGCAGTCAAAGGACTCACCCGTCGCTATCCCCATGATCTCGCATCTACGGATGAGAAAGCCACTGGTCATGTTGTAGGTCTCGTGATGATGGCTTGTGGATTTGCGCAAACGGGGTTAAGCTTTATCGATGCGATTGGGGGAACACCGCCACCATTATGGAGATTCGACGATAGTGGTTTTGCGATGTTGGAACTTCCTGCGAGAGAATCATTTTATCATGATCTTCCTGAAGAGGAGGGGAAATATTGGGTTAGCAGGTTGAAGAAACAATCGCAGAAGGTTTTGAAAGAGGGTGGGGAATGGGCGTATGCGGGTTGGATGGATGTGCCGGTTTGGTATTTGACTACGATGGATGATAGGACGTTTCCGGTTGAGGTGCAAGGAATTTTTGTGAAGATGGCGAAGGATGCAGGAGCCGATCTTACCGTCAAAGAGGTTGTGAGTAGTCATTCGCCGATGTTGAGTAGACCAAAAGAGACGGTGAAATTTATCGTGGAAGCGACGGTTTCACTGGCTCATTGATTTGATGGATTCTTGGTTCGGCAGGCTTTTGCTTTGATTGTAAATCATGAAAAAAATTGTAATAATATAGTATAAGAATCCCAACTTCGCCCACTAGCAATGCTTCAATCTTGCATGGTTCCCAATTCCCTCAAGATGTCATCGACAATGCCTTGATTCTAGTGCACATCACTACCAAATAGCCTAGCAAATTCAAAACACATCAAAGCCTTGAGTAATGTCAAGCCAAGTTACAACAAGACCACAATAGCTTGAAAGAAATCTGTCCATAGAACAATCACGTGCGGCTTGTATTTTAGAGTGCCACTACGCAAGTAGCCCCAGCACTAAGGAGAATTTCAACCTACACAATAAGGAGAAGTATTATAAAAATACGAATAAGAAGCAGTACCTCATACCTTGATACCGAACGACCACAAGAAAAATTCCCGACCATATACGAAACTTCATATCACAATTTACCCCATTTACCTTTTTAACCATACCTCACACACCAACTTCGAATAAACCTTCTACTCATCATGTCTAGAATTCCTACGCGAGTGATGGTAATTTCCGACACTCACGAACATTGCCTCAATGGAGCGAACATGCCCGAGGTGGATATCCTCCTTCATACTGGAGATCTAACCAATTTTGGTGAATTGAGCGCCTTGAAAGAGTCCGTCAAGATGATGGGTACTATCGAGGCCGAGTTGAAATTGGTTATTGCCGGGAATCATGACATATCGCTCGATGCGCAAAACCGAGTAGAGAACATGTCTGACGACGAGTATTTAGAATATCATCAATCCGCCCTCGACATCATGAAAGGTCAATTGGCGAAAGATTCTGGTGTTGTCTATCTTGAGGAAGGTACTCATACATTCTCACTTAAGAATGGTGCTAAATTCACAGTCTACGCTTCACCCTACACTTGCGGATCTATGGGCTTCCAATATCAGATAAATGAAGACCGTTTTAATGACGCAACTCAAGTCGCTCCAGGTCAAATTTCAATTGCCACCAATCCTATTCCTGAAGGTGTTGATATCGTCATGACTCACGGTCCTCCACGTACGATTCTGGATCAAGTTGATGGCTCTTTTAAAGGCTGTCGTAATCTTCTTCGGGCCGTAAGCCGTGTTCGACCACTTATGCATTGCTTTGGACACATTCACGAAGGAAACGGCGCGAATCTTGTAACCTGGAAGCCAGATGGTAGCGTAAAGGATCCATCATCAGCTACACCGATGGAGACAGAACAAGTTAATGAGTATCCGTATACAAATGAGTGGCCAATCCAATCTGGAAAACAAACACTTATGGTAAATGCGGCTATCATGATGAATACTGCAAAGGGAATGCGTCCAAATTATAAGCCCTTCGTAGTATCACTCAATCTACCTTACCACCATTGATGTTATATTCAGTCTCGCCTTTGTTTCTGTGTTTGCATGATTTTGATAGGATTGGAAAACTGCTGGTCCGGCGTTTGTGGAAATGTGTTATGGGATTTCGAAATTGTTGATGGCGCATATAGTAAATCTTACCTACCTTTATATTTATTCAATCGCATTTTCAACTCTAACTCTCATGATATTTGCACATAATATTTTCGTTTTCAAACCCCCATAATTGTATGGGCTGCCTGCACCGGTGACAAGTGATAGACATAAGTAGTTTCGATATGCGATGTCATAATCATCCAAGTCGTTCCCATTGTTTTCTTTCGCATGTGCTTGATCCGGAGCTTTCTTTAGGGAAAACGCATGCGACCTCCAATCTCAATCGGCGTTTTGCGCACGTATAGTGTTTGAATCGAGATATGTTTTTGACTCTACGAGCTTGTTTGAAGCGCAGAGGGTATGGAGCCAGTTCTGAAATCGAAACTCTTGAGCTGTAGTAGGCATTATAGTCTTAGGTATGCAGCACGGAGTAGCTTGGGTATAATGGGATCTGTCGAGATTCGAGTCGCTGTGTTGTAAGGAGATTTTAATCGCAAAATATGGCTTCATTGAAGATGCCGCCTTTCCACCACATTGGAGCAGGATAGGTATGGGTCGAATGCGCATGTCTGTTTTCTGTTGAGCGAAAACACGAATTCCTCCAACTCAATATCTACCAATGTAAAATATGTTCCCTCTCAGTTTCGTCATCGCTTCAAGAATGGCTCGTTGGTCGGGTTGCCGATTTGCCAATAGTATACTAAACAGAGGTTAGAATCGGATGGACAGCAAGATTGTACTTTGTCACGTAAACAAATGTATACCAAACCATGCGTAAAAGGCGCCATTATCCTGCAAATGCTCATTTGCTCGTCTCTGAGTAATGATTGAGGATAATGACTGAGAGACTCAAAAGTATCTGCGACAAAGACAGTAGTGAAGAACTCGCGAAGAATTGTTGTCGCATCCTCTAAATTGAGAATTTATATATCTTCGCCTTGATCTTGCAATCTGCCTAAGCTGGAGAGGGTTGCGCAGTGGTATTGGCCATGATAGGTGTCTTGTTTTCCTTGTAGCGAACCCAAAAATATTCCTTCTCAGCCCAAAAACTGTCGATCATGTTCACTTCTCTTCAACCATTCCTCGCTGATGTATTGTAGATGGAAGTGCGGGTAGCCATTCCGGCGGCGCATACAAAATAAAAGAGTGTAGTCTTCGTCGCAGGACTTTTTCCATACTAAATAAGCTTATTGTGGTGTACAATCCTTGTGATCCGCATGTGCGAGGAAAAAAATAGGTAGTTTGCAGGAGAAGTGTTTGTTTTGAGCCTGTCGATGTCGAACTGATGACACAATCTCGGCCGCGAGGCTCTCTTTTTCCATGGCGCAACAACAACTCTCAGTATTATTGATCGCAGTTGAGATATTCGTAATGTAGTTCATATCCTCATTCCCTCTTGTGCCCGCCAGTAACTTTGGGGGTCGTCTGCGGATAGAATCCAAATCACCAGAATCCACGCCAACATCACTGCAAACCAAATTTCTCGTAAAAGTTGGCTTTAGAGACCTGGCGCATATATCTATAGTTAAACTGAATCTATCCCCCAATTTTTAGGGTCTCAGAATCATTGTCGGTGTTGTAATCGTAAATTCCATTTTCGCCGATGTTGAAAGTCGTCAAGTTGTTTGTCGCACAGTAGCCCAACGAAACGGCGATCTCAATAACTCCAAGACCTGATCTTAGAACTTGATCAAACCTTGCTATAATACTAAAAAGCCTCTTCTCAAGGTATTATTAAAGTTTCAAACACTTCTACCGCGCAGAACTCTCACAATCCCCAAATGAATGTTTTTGGAGCCTTTTTGGACCAATGGCAGGCCTTCCACGTGATAAATTTTGACCGACAAAACGTTTTGTTGCACGTCTATGGCACTTTCTGGAAATGGGGCTTTTTGGAAATTTTGCAATTTTTTTGCAGATTTACACGGCTCTCAATTGCGCCATTTCAGGAAAACTATAGACGTTCAATTCTGACAAGAATTGAGGATCGTGTTGTTGGTTTTCGTTTTTGACGGTTTTGACGTTGGGTCGTTAACTTCCTCACAAAATCTTCGTCTGATATCACTTCAAATTCACTTTCTGGGCCCGATTCGGTCATCCTCGGTATGATTTATCCCGCAAGGTTTGCAAGTTCGGGAATGGATTAACGAAGGTCGACGTCACTCATATTAAGACTCGCCGCCCATCATATATATATCACTCAAACCTCGTCTGCTCAGACTTCACTCCACTTGACTACATAGGCAAATCACTCAACCAATCACTCCTAGTAGGTACTTGTGAATAACCTTCTGCTGATAACAACCTTTCTCATCTCATCTAATAAGACTACACTCTCAGAAATCTCAAGTAATCTCTACCACCCTGCTTGTTCTTTACTCTTTACTCTTCAATCATCAATATAAAATCAAAGTTCTCAGATTCAGTTGACTTCTGCACCACCTCAGCTGAATCTACTTTTTCCCTCAACCTATGCAGCTGACCCTTATTCGTCATGTGTGTAAGACCGAAATCCTAATGATGCACTGCGATTATCTCATAACCATAGGAATAACTTTCTGACTGCTACGGTGTTATGCACATAGTGGAGAGTATATCTGCATGCATGGCAAATGCTTATTCATCACTTCTCAGCCATAAGTAGTGTTCAAGAGCGGCTCGATCTGCAAGGCACCTGATGACAACACTGCGAGTACTTTCGAAGGATGCTGCGTCGTATTGGTGATCGGGGACAATAGGTTGGCCTAGTGAATGCTTTGTTGCGGTCGAATAGCTTTTATATTGTTACAATGACAAGCACAATGACAAGCACAATGATCATTGTCAAGTTGTCAAGTTTCACTCTAGATGCCATGCTGTATACGCTTCAATTTGTTCTCGCCGATATGATTTTTTTGACAAAAAATAATAAACTTAGAAATAGAAACCCATGCACTCTCTGCACTTGGTTACTCAAGATCTACAGATATTGTAAGGGTGATTAACTCATACCCGGTTGTTGGAAGTAGGTAGTAAGATGATATAGAAACGATGGAAGAAGAGTACCAAGTAGAGTGGCGTAGACTACCAATAGACCCCGGATTGTAATTTGGGCCATTCAAAAAGGATCACCAAGTATCACAGTGTCATCTCCTGAATGAAGCCCATAGAAATTGTTCTTGTACTATCCTAAGGCTCAACCAGAGCGGGTTGTGAAAGGACTGCGAAGTGTCCCTGCTAAGAAACCTGGAATGGAATGAAATAGATGTCGACCAAAGATTAGAAAGGAGTATCACTGCGACAGAACCATACAAAGAACTTGTGGTCATCAACAGACTTAATCCTATGTCATCCGGGGCAGTCCATTGTCAAAAATCTCATGGTGGACTTCCTGAAACACAATCCATTGGGTCCGGTACTTCATTGCACTGATGAATTGCATGCCCCATTTTCCTTCTGCGCGTAAATTTAAGTGGTGGAGGTGAAATTTGTCGTCTGCCACTTGAAAGTGTTGTTTAAACCCTTGCTGTTGAGGACCGCCATTGTTCAAATAGAGATGGTGACATTGGATATTGGTTGTCTTCCATATCATTGACTTCGAAGCATCGTATTGTGAGGATCAGGTCGATGCTGATTGTTGTCTAGATTTGGGGCCATGGCCGTGGCAGATATCATGGATGCGATTAGGAGATTGGGAGATTAGAAAATTGTTGTTTAACTTTGAGTGGTTGATATCTTGAGTCTGTTTGAAGAAATCATATTTTGACTGCTTAATTGGAAACAAAGATGAATGATTTCTAATGTAGCCAATACGGTGCTTCTATCATTTCACTTCACGACAATGACAGCAATGTTCCAGTGAAGTATGAAATATTAAATTCATAAACTATATGCACCTAAACTCCCAAGACCCCCAAAACCCTTTAAGAATGTCTAAGAATCTATCTAAACCAATTTTACCGTATACGATTTATCAGCTTCTGAATCTCTAAAAACCACTGAGACTATCTACCCTCTTTCCAAAATAATTGGTAGGTGCTGCTACCATTCCATCATCTGCCCTTTCGATCTCCCTCTTCTTGTTCCTCAAACTCTTCTTCACTTCTCCCAAGCTCATTTCTCCAATCAATCCTCTCACAGCCTCAAAGACCACCGCCTCAAATGCCTCAATCTCTGTTTTCGACACACAATTCGTATCATACTCCAACCTCAACGCAATCGCATCATCAGAAAGCACTGAAAACTCCACCAAGAGCGCAAATTTACTTCCTTCGGTATAGGTAATCAGAGGATCCACTCCTTCGATCATAGTCTTGGGAGTGCGATTGTCGTGGAAAGTCACCATAACATCGAGCAGTGGATGATTTGGAAAGCGCGTTTTGGTGGAAGTAGCGCTAAGAATCTGATCCCAAGGCATAGCATGTGCGATTGCCTCTTGGCTGGAGGTTTGTACAGCGCGGAGGAAAGATGTGGATGATGTTTGGGAGGTTGAGGGTTGGCGAATACGAATGGGGAGAGGCTCGAGGAATAATCCAACGGTTTCAAGATCTTTGGCGCCGCGGTTGAAGTAAGGACCTCCCAATACGATGTCGACATCGTTTTGATCATGTTGAAGGGAAAGAGCTACGGCACCAAGAGCCATTTGATGGAGTGTAACTTTTTGCTCATCCGTAAATCGGAGAATTTGGCGGGCGAAATCTTGAGGAAGCTTGGTAAGACGAGTACGACCGGTATATGTGGTACGTTCTACGATATTGGGTAGGGTGTAAGCTCTTGATATACCGTGAAGATATTCTTTCCACCATTTTTGCTCAGCTGGTGTGGCTACGGTGCTCCATTGTGTGGTGTCCATATATGTGTGCTCGACAGGTGGTAGTGAGTTACCGCTGTAAAGCGTAGTAACCTCCTTGAGAAGAACTTCAAGGGAAGTCAAGTCTGCGATTATGTGGCTCATAGATGCAAGCATTATGTTTCTTGAGAGGAACACTCGGATGGGATGCTGACGTTCCAAGTCAAAAGGTCGATTGCATTCTCTCCAAAGGCCAAGTTTGTTGACTGTCTTGATCTGAGGTGGGAATCGGTCGTAGCCTCTTTGTACACCACCTTTGTGCCCACTCCTTATATATCTGCAGCGAAGAATACGATGACGTGATAGTACTGTATTCCATGATGAGATTAACTTATCGGTGTCAACAATATTGGTGTCGATTGCACAGGCGTAGGTAACATTGAATGAAGACGTTCCGACATTCAGTCTATACTTCTCCCACCATTCACGCTCAATAGGTGATATTCTGTATTTTCCTAGTGGAACCAATGCATCATCGACGTCAGTAGGTTGAGATTGAGCACGAAGATTCTCAATGATCTTTGCCATTTCGAGTAGATTAGCCGATTGCATGATGTGAGAAACCGTCATCCTCACACGGAAGATTTCAGAAAGTTTACTCGCAAGACGAAGTTGCATGACGGAATGACCTCCAAGTGAAACAAACTCAGAATCTCTAGTTATCTCCACATTGCATTCGAGTCCCAACAACTCCTTCCATGCTTCTGCAATCCTAGCTTCGGTCGAGCTTTTGATCTTCTTCGGGGTAGCCTCCTTTTCTGCCAAAGTCATGTTGGTAATAGCCTTATAGTCCAACTTTCCAGCAGGTGTCATTGGAAATTTCTCCACGGCCAGGAATACTCTAGGAACAGCATGAACAGGTAGTACTTGAGTAACCTTTGCTCTAACTTTTCCGATATCAAGTGTCTCAGGCTGAACCATAGCAACGAGGTAATCACCCTTTTGACAAATAGCGATACCAGAACATTCCGGGATAGCTTCCGCCACACGAATTTCCAAATCATTAAGATCAAGACGGAAACCACGTAACTTGATCTGTCGATCATTGCGACCCAAGCATTCGACTTCACCAGCCCGGTTGAAATATCCTCGATCACCAGTTCGGTACATCATTTCCCCTTGGCGATTGCAGATGGTATCGGGAAGAAATCGTTCTGCAGACATTTGTGGCATACCGATATATCCTCGTGCAACTTGTACACCGGCAAGATAGATTTCTCCGATCACACCCGGTGGAAGAAGTTGTTGATTTCGGTCGAGGATGTAGACGCGAGTAGTAGGGTTTGGTGCACCAATATTAACCGGCTTTCCAGGAAGTAAACGTTTAATGGTAGCTCCACACGTGGCTTCAGTAGGACCATACATGTTATACAGATTTTTAACACTAGACCATACATCATTGACATGTTGCGGAACTGGCTCGCCGACTAGGTATACATTTCGCAGCATGGGGAAATCTTCTGGGTCCAAAATATTGGCAATAGATGGTGTTAAGATGGCAGCTGTAGATTTCTCTAGATGAGAAAATGGATGTATCCCATCAGCTAGAACAATGGTAGCACCATAGCTTAAAGCAGAGAAGATCTCGTGGATACTTCCATCAAATGCTGGTGACATTAATTGAGAAATTCTCTGACCCGGAAGTGCGAAAAGCCGAACAGCAAGGTCCTTTTGAAATGCTACCAGGCCTTCATGACTACACATCACACCCTTGGGTTTACCAGTAGACCCAGATGTAAAGCAAAGATATGCATTATCTGCAGGTCTGGGTGTTTGTCTTGGGGCAGTTGCTAACGAGCTTGGCAAAGGTAATTGGATCAAATCTTCAACCGAAAGACACAACTTGCATGATTCTGGCGCAATAGTTCGTTGAGACGATGCCGGTGTTAAGAAAAGCTTTCCTCCAGCAGTTTGGAAATTGGCTTCCCGAATGTGACCTGGTAAGGCAGCATCTTGTGCAGAATACACTGCACCGGTTTTGAGGATACCGTAAATGGCAACAAGCCAGTTGATACTTCGATCTGCATGGACGCAGACGATATCACCTGGTTGAACATATCTAGAGAGTTGGACTGATAGTTTGGTGGCCATCTTATCAAATTCTTGATAGGTCAGACTGTCTCCGGCTTTTTCAACGGCTAAGATGGATGGATTCTCTGCAGCGGCGCGTTCGAATAAAGTGACCAAGTCATCTTTAATTGATGCCGGGGATGTTTCATCTGTTAAGCAATTTCCCATCTTCATCAAAGTTTCATGAGATTTAGAAGAGAGTAAATTGGATAAGCATTCGCCAATGGACTTTGTTGGCGACAAAAGAGACAAGATAGCAGTTTGAAAGTTCTCGGATAGTAGTTCGATATCAGTTTCGGTGTATTTCTGTGTTTGATATGACATTCTGATGGTCCCAGTTGTGGACATAAAGACACTAAGTGGAATGTCGGGCACGACTTTGAACCATGATTGACCAATAGGACGAATCTTATGATCATCGGTAGGCTTCATGTCAAACTCCATAGCCAATGCTGATGCAAATTGTCTACTGTATCCATCTTCTGGAAGAGAATGTTGGAATGAACTTAAGTCAACCGAGTGTCTGAAGACAGATTGAACATATTCCAAAGTCGTTTGCTTGCGGTCGAGCGAGACATGAAATGGTAATGTGTTTATCAAAGGTCCGATTGTGTCATCCATTCCAGCTATCGACAAATTGCGACCAGAAAGAACAGTACCAAAGACTACGGTATCAGAATCAGCGTACATGGATAGTACCAGACCCCAAGCTGCTTGAAACCATGACGCCAATGAAATGCCAGCCGACCTCGCAGCTTCGGCAATTTCTTCAGAGGGTATCGTAAATGAAACATCGGCATTTCGAGATAGTTTGGAGGGCGACGATGGAACCGGAAGAGCTAAATCACCAACTGGTGATGGATGCAACTCCATTTGTTTTCTCCAAAAAGCTCGGCTGACATCTCGGTTCATCTGTTGATGTTTTTGTACTTCGTGAATAACATTTGAGAATGGTGTGCCTGGAACAATACTCTGACCCATCACAATCTTTCGAACTTTTTCGTACAATAGATTTGCAGAGTATCCATCAATAAATGCATGGTGAACTCTCCAAATTATTGTGCTAACGCCACCATTTCCGGATCTTTGAGCCCTTGGAGTGAGAACTTTAAAAGTAACCTCCATCTTCTCGGGTACAATCTCCCTTTCCAACTCTGATATGTGGATATCGGTATCTTCCACAAAGACTTCATCCCAGATGAATGGTACCGGTTGTTTCGAATAAGTCGCTGTAACTCTATCGTGATCGAAGATTGTCCGGAACACTGGCTCCGAATCTATAACCGTCTTCCAAGCCAATTTCATAGTTGGAATGTTGGCGGAACTGTAAGTTTCATAGAAACTAATGATGTTGCTACCAGGTTGTCTTTGGTAGCTGTGCATAAATGAGTGTTGCATCTCTGTTAATGAAATATTGGAAGCAAAGGTTGTATATCCATTGGATTGAACTGGCTTAGAAAGTGACGTGCGGCGCTCATGACTCAATCGTGTAGGGCTGACTATTGTATTCAGATCACGAGTACTTTTCAGGATGTTTGTTGAAGAAGTAGATCTTATTTCAGTAGCCGAATCGATGAGTTGTGTGAGAGTGGTACTTAAAAGAATGGAAGGTATTGATAATGTGAGTCCGTCTTTCTTGCAAGCTTTGGAGAGCTTGATAGCCATTAATGAATGGCCACCAAGACCAACAAAGTTGGATTCCAGATTAACTTTGGTTGTTGGAAGCTCGAGTATCGAACATAAGTGACTGATAATAAGTGCTTCTTTCTTCGATGGTGTCATACTGGAAGTCTTCCCGACCAAGTTTCGTTTCGAGTAACCATTGTTACCAATGATATCAATGAATGGAGACATTGTAGATATTGATCTATGCTGTCGATGCTGATCTGTAAAGTGAAAGTACAAACAAAAGAGGAGAAACCGGTCATACATAAACAAATAATGATGGTAGATTATCTAAAGAAAATGGATAAAACATAGAGTTCCTCATCCGGCTCCGAGAAGTTGACGATATTTCGACTAAGACTTCTCCTCCGCTATTCTCATCACCTGCAGCACATACTACAAGCATCAATCTCACATAACAGGACTAGTGAAATCCGAATGATAGCTTGTCAGGACATTTTAATCCATGTTCTACACAAGTAGGATTCATATTTCACTCGTTTTCTATAGCAATAAAGTTTTAGCCATCACAACGAATCAAATCCATTAGAAACCATTATTGCCATACTGCTTTTCCCTCGAAAAAAAAAGAATCAAATGCACGTTTGATATTCCTGTAGAACTATAGGTCAAAGGAAAGATTTTGGACGCCAATATCAGCTTCCCAGGGCTATGAAGCTACTGAATTTTAGATGTCGAATTTGTATGATACTTTAGCCTGTATTCTTTGATCCATTTTCTGATCCATTTGCAAGTTTAGGTGTGATTAAGGTAATGCCAAGCGATGGAGATCTAAGGAAAGGGGATATGTTGTCAAAATTCGCTTGATCCCGCGCATCTCCGATGGACACACGGATATCCGAGTGTAACGGTTTCGTTATTATGTCTCCACATTCTCACTCGCAGGCTGATATAATGATTCTGTTTGAGACTTAGTCATGTTCATTTTTCAGCTTCCAGTGATCTTCTAGCGTAAGTGGGATTTAGTCTGTGCATCAATCCTTTCATCGCTTTCGTATATGGTGAGAAATAAGGAACGTTGTATTCTCGGCAAATATGCATGTGTGTTTCACGGGTCCGCCATCTCATTATTACAGTAGTACCGGGTCCGAGAAAAACTCCTGTCAGCACGTTATGAGCACGTTTTCACAGTTTGAAGTGGCTTCATATTGCGCGCTGGATTATGTATTAATCCAGCTCATTTACCGTCAATTATAGGATTTCAAATCATCATCTTCTTGAAGCTTGAAACTTCTAACACCATCCTCTCTCAATATACACATTTTTCAGCGTTAAAATTGTCATTTGTTGATCGATATGTCTTTTCCAAAAATTGCTGTCATAGGTGGTAAGTCACTATCATGAAATATCGTGTTTAAAAGAAGCTCTCGACTAACGGATCATAGCTGGCCCTGCCGGGTTGACCTTTGCTCGTCTCATTCAATATAATGGTATCCCATGTACCATATTTGAACTAGACAGTGACAGAAATGCACGAAGCCGAGGAGGCTCACTCGATATTCACGAAGGGTCAGCTCAAGTTGCACTCCGGGAAGCTGGATTGTATGAGAAATTCTTAGCAGTTGCACGACCCGAGGGGGAAGTTCTCAAAATTTACGACCCTTCTGGAAATCTCATCCTTGATGAGAGCAAAGATGTCGGTGAAAGCAGACCAGATTCTTTCAAAGGTCGTCCTGAAGTGGATAGAGTCCAGCTTCGTAATATGCTTTTAGATTCTCTTGAGCCTGGGAGTATCAAGTGGGGACATAAGCTACAACGTGTCGAAACATCCGCTGATGCAACATCTCTTACGTATGATCTACACTTTCAAGATTCTATCGAGAGAGGCTTTGATTTGGTTGTTGGAGCAGATGGAGCATGGAGTAAAGTACGACATATAATTTCCAACACGCGACCACAATTTGCCGGAATCACTGGAGTGGAAGCCAAAGTTCTGAACATCGATCAAAAAGACCCAGATCTCGCAAAAAGAGTAGGCTTGGGTATGTGTCTCACCCTCGGCAACCACCAAACTGTACTCTCGCAGCGTAATGGTGATGGATCTGTTCAAACGTATGGATTCTTCCGAAGACCTGAGGACTGGCAAGAAACATGCGGTATTGATTGGTCCGCGCCCGGCGTGGGACAGAAATTCGTAGATAAATATTACGAAGATTGGGACCAAGACGCGAAAGATTTGATTATCAAGAGTGACGAAGAAGCAATTCCAAGGCCAATGTATATGCTTCCGATAGGGCATAAGTGGCTTCACAGAGCAGGGTAAGATACCTTTTTGAAAATTCATCTCTTGCATTCAGCATTTGACGGCCTTCCTCATATCCCCTCCATTAAAAGTTAAAAACAATTAGCTGACCATCTATTTAGTGCAACCCTACTAGGTGATGCAGCTCACCTCATGACTCCGTTTGCAGGCGTAGGAGTAAATGTTGCAATGGAGGATGGAATGGAACTTGCAAGAGCTGTGATTGCTCGTAAACCAGATTGGGCAGGGAAAGACAAGTTTGAGGATGCTGCCGGTCTGTCCGAAGCTGTAAAAAAGTATGAGTTGGCAATGTTTGATCGTGCAGAGGGATATGCAAAGGAAACTTGGATGTATCTAAACCTCTTCTTCAATGAAAGAGGAGGACATGCAATGGTTGAAAGTTTCGCGGAGCAGAAGAAGCAGCAGAAAAAGGAAGCTGAGTCGAAGTTATTGGAAAAGGAGACTGTCAATATTGAGGTTGTAAGCGTTTAAACAATTTTGTTGTTTTTCGGAGTTCTGATTGGAGTTTATGAGAATAGATAAAAGTCTAGGTCTCGTTATATTGACTGTCCCGGATCAATATTAATATCAATATCAAATATCAACAAATCTCAGTCAAAAAGGCAGTAAGATTCTTCAATCAACCAATCGAAAGATGACTTAGATTCATCTGTGCTCCAGTCCAAAAATTCGTGTTTATGACGACTTCATAGTATTATAGGGTTTCCAACAGGCTGTACTGCAGTCTGACATTCAGAATCTTTCAATTACTGAATATAATCACAACATTAAAGTGAGTTGAGATGCAGAGTTAGTCTCAAAGTTTGAGTCGTTCCTAAACGTTGAGAGCAGCAAGGACTATTAGAACCCAGTAATGTGACCACATGGTAATGAAGACGTCAACCACTACTATCTAAAACCCATATAGCACAGTCATCTTGTAGCCAATTTCCGCGTCTGGACTCTGGGGTAAACGTCTCTAGACGAAAGAGGATTAATGTAAGACACAAATAGATGTAAGACAGCCCTGTTAATTGGATGATTCGAGAGAAAGAGCCGGGTCCGACCGGCTCCGGATTTCATAAGCATTACCTTCAGGAACAGAGCAGAATATATAGCTGAAAGTATGGTTTGAAGGAGCTCAGAAATAACCATGATATCATATAAGGGAACAGAAATATCGTCTGTTGTTTGCATTGCCAGCTCTCCCCCTCCCTCCTCATTACCACTCACCATATATTGCACAACATTTCTATCGTCAATTAGAACTTGATAACAAATCAAGAAGACAACAGTCAGCTGAAGGTTAACGTTCCATAGACTATGCAGCTTCTTGTGATTGGTGGTAGTGGAAGAACGGGTAAGATGGTAATCGAAGAGGCATTACTTCGAGGTACGTATATGCGTATATAGTAAGAATGCAGTAGCATACCAAAATATCAGCAATGTCGCCATTTCTTATGCTTCCGACATCCGATAGCTGATATGACGATATTCAGGTCATGATGTGACAGCCTTGGTTCGGGATCCCTCTTCCATGGAAGCCAGGGATGGTTTGAAGCTTTTCAAAGGTAAGAAATATGATCTTATCCTCAAATACCGAAACTAGTCACTGCATCCAAGCTAGACATCGAAGAGTACCTTGAATAACTCTCATCAATACAGGCACCCCTCTCAATAAGGCTGATGTCAAAGCTGCATTCGAAGCAAGTACCGATATTCCATCCGTTGTTATTGTTACTCTGAGCGCTCCTCGTACATCCGATAGCCCTTTTTCTGCATCTGTTTCTCCACCAAGGCTTATGGCAGACTCAAATGCCAATATAATTGCTGTTATGAAGGAATTTGATGTACGCAAGATTGTTGTGATGCAGGCTTTTGGAGTAGGGGATAGTTGGCCGCATATGCACTTTTTACTTCGAATGTTGATGAAGAAGTCAAACATGTATCTGCAATACGATGATCACAACTTGGTGGATAAAGAGATCAAGGCTAGTGATATCAACTATGTTCTCGCTCGACCAGCCAGACTGGAGGAGGGCGAAGCACAGCCCGTGAAAGTGTATGGTAATAAAGGTATGGGAGTTGCCATGATGGCTAGTATCACTCGAGAAAGCGTAGCCAACTGGCTTGTCAGTGCAGCGGAGCAAAAAACATGGGATTCGCAAACTCCGGTATTGGCGAATTAGGGTTATCGAGTGAACGGAGGTTGCGCTATTTGCTTGAAGGATGGAACGGTGTGATTAGCATTGTTCCCAGATGCCGAGCTTATCTTTTCTTCATGTCTGTGGATAAAAAATGGTGGTATCAGTAGGCTGACGGTAGTACAGATGGGATGACTCCAAGCACTGACTATCGAGCCGTTGTAGAATATATTATTCATCGCGTACCTCTCATCTCTCATCATGCGTTTTGATTTGTGATTATTCTTCAAACCTTGTGGATTGATGGATTATCATACGGGTATGCAGATATATCAGCTCCATGTCCCTTAGGCCCACATGAATTAATCATCGATATTTACCCATATTTACCCGCAAAATATGTTAGAGGGATATAAATATATCTCTGTTTATTGGTTAATCATGTATTTTTTGATGGATACTGACATGATTTGCGAATCTATTCCGTATAACGATGAATTTAATAGGTAGTCTCGAGGTAGTCTCGAGGTAGTCTCGCTTTTCAGCCCCTTCATTTCCTCCACACCCGAGCCTAGTGCCTTTTCACAACGACACAGGCCGAGACAGGATATCACCATTGTTTAAAGTCAGCTAGAGGAACTGGGTAGCTCGGGTAGTAAGAGGCGAAGGAAGCTGCATTTACGTGAGTAGGCTCACCATCCTGGTTAAAACTGTTCTTCCAGGCTGCTGCAAAGTTTCTAGCCTCGTAGCCACTGCAACCACCACTCTCGTGCTCGTCGCGAGTAAGCAATATAATATACAACTATGGAGTGCTAGACTCGAAAAATCTTTTACCTACTTCCAAAACAAGAGCGAGCATAGTTCCCCGGTCGATAACACGACAAGCTATTACGCAAGGCTTACTGTACTATACATATCTTATGTTTTATGCCATACAGCATTTGTAAATATCAGTCGGGGTTTTTTGCTTAGCTGTCACGAGAATCTGACTACTGTTTTTTTGGCTTCAAGGGTTCGTGCCTACTAATCTCATCCCATCCAAACGCAGTGAATACAAACAATTTAATCCTCCGACCTCCCCTCTCTTTGTCAGATCTTTCCCAAATTGAGGTATCACGACTTTCACGAGGATTGGCAGCATTACATTGTGTTGTACTCCGCATCTCCATCTGCCTTCTTATATTCGCCAGCACCGAGCACCAAGCTTTAAAAAATGGAGGACACTCGATTTGATTCTTCTCGCAAACGGCCACGACCAGTTGTTTCTTGTTTACGATGTCGTGAAAAGAAATTGAAATGCGATCGACTTTTACCATGTCAAAATTGTACCAAGATACCTAGTGGCCCAGCTGAATGTACTTACAATCACGACCCTACAAAATCCATTTCAAAATCCAGACCTTCAACACATTCACCAGGAGATCGTACTCCTGATTTCAAATTCACATCAAACATAGGAAACAATTCGAACATTATTCAGGTGAGTTTTGTATATAACTTAATTACTGCAAATAACTTCAACAATGGCAAATACTGATTTCTCCCCAGGGCAATGGTGGGGTCGGCGTTGTTGAGGAGCTTCAATCCCGTGTCGCAAGACTTGAAGAGTTACTTCAGGTCACGGGAAAGCTATCGAATATTCAAAAGTTACCATCACCGCCATCACCAACTCATAAAGTTTCGAAACGTACAAATGCTCCTTCAAGATTGATACCGGGGCTCTGTACCTTGATAGTGAAAGGATCGAGGAGTAGATATCATGGTCAGAATGATCGAATCACCTTGTTAAATCAGGTACGTGTTCCATCTGGATCTATTCCTACGTTTCCCACCAGATGAATTGTTATACTAACATCATTCGAAGTTTCCCGAGGCAAAAGACTTCATAAACAAGAGTGCAACAAGTAATACCTCCATCATCAATCTTGCTAAAGATGTTCAATATCTGCAGCAAAAATCTCAGATTCATTTCAGGATGCGAAAAGAGACATTGAGCCAAGAAAGTGCTGCAGTCCTTTCAAAACTTCGAGAATTTCTTCCTGGAAAACCTGTTTGTGATAGGTTATTGAAGATCTATACTGATAATTTCGAAAAGAGTTCAAGGATCCTTCATGTGCCCTCCTTCCTTCGTCTCTACTCGCACTTTTGGACTTCCCCTGACGATAAAATATTTCAATCCTCACCATTTCTACCTCAATTGACAGCAATACTAGCGATCTGTTATAAGTTCCTCGATAGCGATTCGGGGTTTGACGATGACCAGAAAACATATTTGGAAATGGCATCACTTGAACTTGTGGCAGCTTGGACTGATACTCTAAGTAGAAAGCAGGCAATTGATATATCAACTTTACAAACCGAAACGCTGCTTTTACTTGCTCGACAACTGCAACTTATCTCTTCAGATAAGCTCTGGTGTGCCACGGGGGCTTTGGTTCGTTCTGCCATGGTAATGGGACTTCACTTAAGACCAGCGGACTTCAAGAAGATTTCACCGTTTCATGCCGAGTTAAGACGAAGACTTTGGGCAACAATTGTTCAAATGGATCTACAAGCATCCATGGCTGCGAGTATGCCCAGTATTGTTCCTGACATAGACTTTACTCAATTGGCTCCAGCAAATCTGAATGATGCGGATTTTGACGAATCTACAATTGAACTTCCCCCTTCAAGGCCTTTATATGAATGGACCGACTCTCTCGCCCAGGTCACATTGGCAATGTCTTTGGCGCAACAACTTAAGGTGGTTTCACTTATTAGGGATATTAGTCCTAATATGGATCTTACAGAAGTTGTTCGGGAAGGAAGGAAATTGGAAGAGCTTTTACGACGTGTTCCAGTACCACTGAAATTAGATGGAACACTTCAACGCTCCCCTTCCCATCTATTAGATTGTGTCTTATTAGATATATATCTGAGGAGACCTTTTCTCAATCTTTACCGATTGCTTCTATGGGAAGAGCGACAAGATGATCCATTATTCCGAGAGATGCAACAGATTTGTTTGGAATCTTCAGTTGCCATTGTGTCTTATCAAGATTATTTTGATCCCTCAGTGGCAGATTTAGAATTGTTGAGTACAAACTTGCATTGGACAATGTTCCAAATTTGTTGCAAGAACGACGTTTTAGCTGCTGTCTTAAGCATCTGTCAATATATCAAAGCATCCGCATCAGGGCCTCAAAGCAATGAGCCTAGTCCAGGATTTACACCCAATCAATTCCCAACAATCTTACCTAGCCCTCCAGCAACAAATAACCATTTTTCAAAAGCCAGGCTCACTAGGATAGTAGAAGGTACACTAGAAGGCTTCACCAAGAGAGTGGGGGAATTTGGTAGTGATCTCAAAGATGTCCTTATTCTTTCTGTGGCGATGCAATCCGTACGAGCGAGTGGTACATCAAATCTAAAAGAGAATTTGATGCACGAAGGTGCCAAGAAAGCATTATTAGCATGTAGGCAGACGCTGCTACAATCCTTTCCTGATGAAGAAATGAAACTTCCATCCAATAATCCAGAAATGAACGAGGTAAGAATTTTCGATTTGATTTTGCAAGCGGGAAAATCAGACTAATTCTTTCACAGGATAGT
Source organism: Botrytis galanthina (assembly GCA_004916875.1). NCBI lineage: Eukaryota > Fungi > Ascomycota > Leotiomycetes > Helotiales > Sclerotiniaceae > Botrytis > Botrytis galanthina. The sequence continues at coordinate 26,844 of PQXL01000396.1, forward strand.
AAGAATAACATCAGAGCAACACCTGCAGTGGATATTCCAATGTCTACTGTAGATCAAGCCATATATACCTCACAGCCAGGATATGTAGATCAGTTAGCCACTTTTGCGGCTGATGCTAATCAGGTAAATATTTTTCTAGTTAACTATTCCGTTGGACTTTCGTGTGACATCAATGCTAATTCAAATACTTTCAATTTAGTTTCAGGGTGACATTTTTGATTTTTCAGATGCCGGTATATTTAATGTGGATAATGATTGGAGTTACAACGAGTTTTGGCAATAAAGTATTCAGGTCATATTAGAATAGGAATGGGGGATACTCCTTGTTACCATACTTTGTTTGCTCAGCATGTGCACATTTTCACCACTGATCTCAATATATGCACCATCCTCTGTTTTTCGTAGAGATACTATCTCAAGCACAGATCAAATACTACGAGGTCAAAGAAATTATGATTGAATGATGATTCTTATATTCAATGTGGCTTGAAAGATACCCGCCAAGCCACATTTTTCAATTTTATATCGAACTCTACACCTTCAAAGTAGCTTTTGGGGATACAAGATACGCCACCAGAAAATGCAGCTTATTTGCCCACTCATCAAAGTACCGATATCATAAAGCTCATCCTTCTCTTTTCACACACCTCAACTTCATATCCGGATGATTAATCCAAATCTCAGGATTTCTCTGCCACTCTTCGGTTTTCAACAATGATAAATCATACTCTCTTACCAAATGTACCAAGATATTTCGTATCAATGTATCTGCCACAAATTTCCCCATGCATTGTCTTGGACCAAATCCAAATCTCCAAAAGTTATATCGTGCTTGAGTTGCGGTTCTTTCCATAAAACGACTCGGACGGTATATGGCTTTATCTTCCCCCCAGAATGAGTTGCGGATATTTAAAGCATATGAATCAATTACGAAATTTGTTCCAGCCGGGAAATCGTAGCCTCCGACAACTCTTTGTGTGGGAATGCTTTGAGGCACAGAAAATGCAGCGAGAGGGCGTAGACGAGAAGCTTCAGACACACAAGCAGCGAGGAGGGTTGTACTACTCGACAGGTATTTCTCTAGCGTCAAACCGTTTTCGTCGGCTTCTTTTTGGGCAGTTTGATATTCCGCTCGTAACTGATCCTGAACGGATACGTCAGATGCAAGGAACACAAGGTTCCAGCTTACACCGCCAATTGTAACATCAAGGTTTGCATATAGCATCTCGTCAAGAGTATGCAGCATTTCATCCTCGGTTAGTTCTCCCAGTTCTTTTGCGGTGAATAAGTCCACTATGGGGGCGTTGAGCCCTTGTTCCTTCGCTCTTCGGTAAGCAAATTCGTTGAATGCAATCCATCGTTCTTTAAATGCTGCGAGGTCTTTATTGGCCTGCGTAGGAAGGTAAGCTGACCATTCAAAACGAGTTAGCCCACCCGAGATAACGTGCTTGAAGAAGGATTCTCGGATCGGAGCGAGGGCACGGAGCTCGGACTCGACATCTGGAGCTAGCTTCCCGTAAACGACTTCTGCCACAATCAAGAATGGGAGAAGTTTCAGATCATCTGCTGGGTCGATAAGTCCACGTGATAAATCTTTAGAGTCCCAAAGTTCTTGAAAGAATGAAGTAGTTCTTTGTTCAATCATTGGAACATATCTTGGAGTGATGCTACGATGGAATGGTTTCTCAACAATAGAGCGAACACGCTTCCATTGCTGGCCACTGATCAAACCAACACATTGGCCAAGTATTTGACCCAACAAATATCCGGAATTGTTGTTCACAGCTTTAAAATGTTTATCTGAGTCACTGAAGACGGCTTGAATATCGGCAGCTTGAGTGAGCACACTGTGATTCACATTAGAACTTGGCTCTCTGTTGATTTTGGGTCCGGATAGCAATGCAAATGGTGCACTCACATTTCTGGTTTATGACCTGACCAGATTTGGTATATTGAACCATATCTTGATCCCCATAATTCACTATTCTCTTTTCCATAAAGAAATTTTGCACCGTCGCCCTGACCATTGGGGAACTCATAATCGCAACCTGGAAGTCTATGTCCAAATTCAACATGCTTGACAGGATATCGATATGATAAGTATAACTATTTCTCAATCAGTCTGATATACATGACAAATAAAGAACATATGATGTTATGGGGGCGAAGTAACTTACGTTAAGAACCCTTGAAAGAATACTATTACATGCCGCCGTCAAAGGCTTTCTGAAAATAAAACAGCCGCATAATACAACTGCGATGACAAATTGCCCTACAATAAGAGTATTTGAAAACATTTTATCTGCTGAATGATCGATAGTGATGATGAGAATACCAGGAAGGACCAAACTTATATGCCATCTGTCATGATCTTCTAAGTACGAAGAGAATATGGATATATCTGATCCGACGACACCGGAGCAAGCAGAGCGAAATCCAGTGCTTACCACCTTAAAATGGAGTCAATCTGATTACAATAAGCTACATAGTAAGATATGAATCCACATTTCCGGTCGGTCGATAGATATCCGGTCACCGGATCCGACAAAAAAATGTGTCGCCCCTTCGCTTACTTGTCAGATGAAGAAGCACTAGCGATGTCAGCCCCTGGCAAGACTCACAATTAGACGAAAGTCACTCGTAATATTGGATCCATTAGCTTTGAGTCTCAATCCTTTCAATTTCCCAAGCACCTGCGTCTCGGATAGATCTCCGAGTCATGCTGCATGCAGCGTCCGATCATTCTCACTATGCATCTCAACCACGTTTTCAGCCTTGCTACCATGCCTACTAGAGTAAAATACGACATACAAGTCTATCCAGCACATGGCTTTCAGGGTGTTTGAGCTCTTGGCTCTTAGTTTTCAGATTCAGCACCGAATGAAAGGGTTGACATCTGTAAGGTACGATCAGAAATGCAGTCATCCACGTGAGAATCGAGATCTCAGCCCCTGTTAAGCTGCTATCAGAGTGGCTTTGCTATCAGCAAGAACCTAAAGTGGGATACTGAACCAAGGATTTGGAATTGTAGGATCTATTTTGATGCACTCCACAGACTTACATCGCTGTCATCCACGTGGGGCACAGTTCTCGATGTTCTAATTGTAGGATTCTCTGCCGTTTGAGCTTTGAGCTTGAGACAAGACTTTTCGGAGCCGCCAGTGAATGCTATGAAGTCGTGGGTTTGGGAAGGCTGATACAGTTTGTGGCTATGAGATTCTTGAGTTTGAAATTGTATAAGAAGATCTTGATTGCCAGATGTCGAATTTCTTTTCATCATCAACAACATCATCATCATCTCAAGCATCAACAGCACAACAACACAAATATACAGCAATAATAGCAATATCATCAACCAGAACCATCTTCAAATTACGACAGAATTCACTACAATCAATCAGCACTTCAAAAGTCTTCTACAAACCACTTCATACAATCTTCACTAAAGTATCAATCAAAAAAGCAATCAAAATGCGTTTCTCTATCCTCGCAATCACCCCTCTCATTGCCTCCGTTCTAGCTTTACCAGCTGCAACCACCGTAGACTCTTTATCCAAGTCTCGTCCCACCCCTTCCCCACCCAAGCTCCCAGTTTGCGGACCAACTCCTCGACCTTGCTCCTGCCCAGCAGGGACCTACTATCAAGTCTCTACTTCTATTGCCATCATTCCCGCCTCTGTTTCTGATCTCAAATCCATCATCGGTGACTTCCTCGTAACCTCCTGGTTCGGAACTACTCCCGAGTCCGTCACCGGTACCGGGTTTGTTACCGGCGCAAAGCGCAACCTTCTAGGCGGTATTCCCGGCGCAGGCGTCTACCCCATCACCGAGGAACTCACACAGTGGAAACCCTATCCTAACAATGCTGGCTTCTTCCAGAAATTCCAAATGGCCGACGCGCCTTTCTACTTCAACATGACGACGGGCGCACCAGGGATTCTTGGAGGAACTTGGGATATCATGGATGTGCATGCTATTGGATCGAGTTCTAGTAGTTGGTTGTGGAATATCTATGCTTGTTTCAGTGTGGATTTTGATTTCCAGGAGTTTCATGAGAGTGCGATGAAGAATGTTAGTGCGATTTTGACGAGTCAGGGAAAGTCGCATGGGAATCTTATTGGTCCTTTCTCTTACTAAGTGGGAGTTCGCATATCAATATGAGGTTCAATTGAGATGGTGGAGGATGTTTTCTTACTGTGCAATATTTAGGGGAGAGGGTTTTCGTTGATTCTTTGAGGGGTGTTTGTTTGTTTTCATTCTCGGTTTCTTGGGGAGAGGGAGTTTTGCAGTTGTTTTATTATACCTTCTTGCTTTGCTTTCTTTCTAGACAGCTTAGATCTTACTGCTCGCGCAGATTGTTTTTCTTGGTGGGGGGGAGTTTAGAGATGTGGTTTTAGAGATTTTCTTCTCAGATTTGAGGATTTTTGTGTACTATTAGTTTATTTGAAATTTATACCTATCTACTTCGAAAACGGTTTTTTTTTATCTAAAAAGTGTTGTTTGGATAAGCTGATATCTAGACTGTGACTTTGATGATCTCTAGTGGCTATATATATTCTAATTACTTTGGTTTCAGCTTTCAAGAATATTAGCTGGTCATTTGGGTTGGAGAGGTGACTTTCACATTATAGTTTTGCCGGAAAAACAAAGCAAGCGTTGGGTGGACTTGACTTGCGCAGCATAGATTGATACTCCATAGTACCCCAAAATAATGAAATTATAGTTCTATACAACCTTTGGTCTGTACCACTAGCATATTGATGGTTGACTATTAAGTTTCTTGACATGTATGTCATCTGTTACCCCCTGTGTTACACAAATTCGATTCGCTTCCGAGAAATGCCCGTATATTCTCTGTAGTAATTAGGCTCTGCATCTAAAACCTCCGAGGAAGAGAATGAGATCCCCCTTTTTGTTGTCTTGAATGCTTAGCACCAGTGTGTCTCGCTTTTGCTGATGAGCTAGTTGTCTCACATTGCTTCCACAGTGGTGTTGAAGGATTTTTTGAGTAGAATTAGTTCCATCATATAAACTTATCTCACACCACATCGTAAATACATGTCTTAATATAGTAGCATTAGCGTTGAAGAAAATCTTGCATAGATCTAGAAGCTTATTTATCGCTTATGAGTTTAAGGGATAATTTCTCAAGTACCGAGGGAAGGCCGGGTAGGACAAAAAGATCTTGGCATTCGTTGCAACGTTGTAGCTAGGACTTTCTTCCAAAGGAAGGGTGTCATTCTGTTTGCCATGTTAGAGCTTGGGTGGCACGATTCCCGAAGACTTAAATATGAGTAAGCTGACTTTTCGTTGATGAACAATCGGATGACTGGGATATATATTGTTTGTAATCTGCCAAGTGCCAAGTGCTCACGATATAACAAATTTATTTACTAACCCAATGTAACACTAAAGTATGCACCTTTACGAATGTTACTTTGGGCCAACATCATTCATCAAGTGCATACCAGCCAAATTTCATCGGTGAACGGTGAAAGATTCTCTTGGTTGATTGCCTCTCCTTCGCTAACTGCAAGACAAAGTTTTCACTACGCCATAGGATTGTGGCTACCATCCAAAATCACTCGTAAACCATTCTCACATGATTAAAGCCGTTCTTACCATCTAATGATTATCAAGCTGACCGGAAAATATCCACTTTCAAGGGCATTGAATAGGCTTCCGAACCTATTCCAAGCCGTCGCACAGCGGCAGCACCGATTGGTTCATGCAGATGACATACCACATTTATATTGATGACATTCTAGAAGCTCTAGTGGTGGCTCCCCTGATGATATGGCTTCATTACATATTTACATCACATCAGTTGGTATCGGCCCAGGTGTTGTCATGCCATGCAAGTGTGGTTGCACAATCTATATTATGATCTCACTTCCAGACAACTTTAGTAAATACATACCCGTCCGGTTATATCAGAATTGGCCGAGTGGCTATTCGAATACATAGATCGGATAGCTTCGTATCATCCGTTAGTACCTGGAGATGTATGTATCTTCTCTTATCCGGGATAGTATCCATGTCTCTTTGTTGACTATCAAGCATCATAGATGAGTAGTTACAGAGAAGCTTCAATCTACATTGAGAGCATATGGAATGACTGACATAGTCCAAGATATCAATGTCAATACTCGCCATTATCTGTCTCCAGATACAGACAGTCAGGTTCTCAGTCTTCATAGCTTTATAACACTTTTACTTGCTTAAATGTGAATTCGACAATGAGAAGTCTTCTCAGGCTCAATATCATTGTAGTTTTTCCTACTCCTTTTCTCTACTTTAGAGTCTAGACTTGGGCAATCAAACAGCGTAGCAGATTTGAGAGCTGTATGTATGAGACTCTTCGTTATTGGATCTAGACTTGATTATTGAATAGCCATTTAGGCCTGAATACTTATGATAACCTCTATTGTTTGAGTCTCTTTCAGATAATCAAATAACATATTGTGTTCAGACATCTCATACTACTTATGGGCTCTTCATTATATGCATCCATGTGCCATCTCGATATGATGACTCGGGATTGATCAAAATTGGATAATAAATCGGCGCGTGGTTGTGGCTTTTTATTAATTTGATATGTTAAACTTATATTTATGAGTACCTAGGTAGATTGTGAATAGATTCAATGGAAGCGGATAATCTTCATTTTTTGTTGTGCAATTATATCTCACTTGACTCTTTCTCATCAATCATATTACTATTCTACCAAGAACTCACTACAAACATGATCGCATTTGCTTGTTTGTTCTACGAATGAAGCGCATCTAAAGAGGTCATTGCTAGCTAAGTCTCTCGTGGCCTATATGTCGAACAGGTCAACATGTTTCACTCTCACAAAACACCTTATACCATATGTTCATTCCACACTTCTCTCGATGTCATTATTATGGATACTGAGGGAACGGAACTTTACCATAAATGAATTCTATCATCCCTAGGTTTTCATAGTGATTCTAATAATGCAGCTACTGTCCAAGTTGATTTCTCAATGTTCAACAACCAACCTTGCTCTCAAATACTGACTGTCGCCCGATATATACATCCAGTACTAACGATATATCATTCAGATCTAACTCTATGGCGTGGAGGAAAGTCTTCGAAAGAAAACGCATCATATCCCAGTCTCCTGTGATTCAATACATAATCTTCGACCCTCATGACCGATAACATATAGAAGTTTTCAAAGATTATTAGACATTCTCAGGTATGATACAAGGACTGAGGACTGTAGGAATATATGATTCATTGCTTTTAATACTTCAAGCTTCTCTCCTGCTCTGTTTTTTGTGAAGTCAAATATAGAAAGCACCTTGTTGGCTCGGTACTTGAAATTCATTCATTCCTAATTAGGCAATTATCATGAAATACCCTAGCATGGTTCGATTTGAAATATTGCGCACTTCGCTAAAGTTTTGAGATATTCAATGTTGATTGTTGATATTGATTCTTTTCATTTACACAACAACAACATCATCAACTGCTACACCTCCACAACAGCAGCAACAGCAGACACTTTTCTGCCAAAAAATCATTCAATTACTCGCGCCTTTATAGGAATTACCTTCTGCCACATGGCAGCATCAACTCCCGCCACCATGGAAACACCCAAGTGGTCCACATGGGCCAATACCACTCGATCAACGAAGTTCTTAGAACTTCATGATCTTATTGTCAATCGGAGCCTGTCGCCCGCCCATGGTCCCATGACCAGTGCTGATCTTAATCATATCATTAAGACCATCCACAAAAACATGTTGCGCAAAAATCCTAACATCGTACAAGATGTGCACAACTATCTTCTCGAGCGCAATGTTTGGCGCTATTGTTGTGAGTAAAATCGATCATTTTTCATGCATTTCGTTGTGTAAGCTAATGAATTTGTTACAGTCGTCAAGGACAACACGGATTTCAATGTGGAACATCCACGATATCCGTTCCAAGGGTATGCTCCAACCCAGGAACTTCGCGACGAGCTTCTTGCTGCCAGGGAAGCTGCAATTCAAGCAGCAGCAGCAGCTCAAACAAATGTTGCACTCCTCCTTCTGCTCCTCCTCCACCTCCTCCTCCTGCCAATGATGGTGTTACTTCTTCTGGCCCATCAAAGCCAAGAGGCAAACATCCCGTTTCCAACCCCAACATCATGACGGCGGAGGATAGGGTCAAGATGACTGCTTGTGAGAATTTGGCTGCGGCTACTCAGGCTACAAAGAAGTAGGGGAATCCCTATAGGGACATTTGATATGCTTTTAAGCGTTCAAGTTTTATCTTGCTTATAAGCATCGTCTATAGACGTAAATGTTGTTTGTCTTTATCTTTTCGTCCATAGACGTTTTTTTTTTTCATTTGCCAATAGGCTCTCATCTGTAGATGACTCGTTCATAACCACTAGGCTTTCGTCCATGGACGATTTTATCATTTGCCTATAGGCTTTCTTTCGTCCATAGACGTTTTGGTCAATTGCCAATAGGCATTCTGGCTTATAAGCCTTATGTATTTTTAGTGACAGCGAAATACCAAGTGTATTTTAATCATTCTTCATTTTGTGACCTCGTTAATATTTGACCTTCGATGACGACTTGAACGACCCCATTATGTCATGTAAAAACTCTACCATTGGAATCCTTCAACTCATCAAGACCATTCAGCCCATGTCAAACATTCAATATATTCCAGACATTCAATTTGTCTCAATCTAACAATCCACTTCGATCATTCAATACATTTCAGATGTCCAATCCGCCTTCTTCATCCAGACTATTTCAATAACTCAACCGACCACAATGACTCAACTTATCTCAAATTGAGTATCCATTTCAATTCTTTGATCCATTTCAAGTATTCAAGGCACTTCAACAATTCAATCCATCGCAAGCATTCAATCCATATCAATGCATCACCGCATCCCAGCACCTGGGCAATCCACACAATCTCAAGTAACCAAACCATTCCCAAACCCAAATCAAGATACAAAATCCACAAAGACATTTACCCAAGCCCTCCCAATAGACTTTCATCTCATCCTTAGACAATTCAAACATCTTGAAGGTTTTCTACTCAATATGAGATTTGCTAGCCTACATAAGCTTGGTGATGATCGAGATGATGGATGATGTATGTAATAAAATGATACTGGAGGACTGGACTGGCTCACTGGCTCTCTTTGTCGTGTGTTAGTTGAGGTATCAATGTTGACGTTCGGGGTGATTACTGTACATGTAAATACTGTAAGTTCTTGATATATCAATTACGTATACGACCACAGTCATGAGAGTTGACGGCACGAAAAACCCCCTTGGATGATCTTCAATGACAATGCTATATAACCTTTGAATTCTCTAAATTGAGATGTAACAATTGGATTGCTGGTGGACTTTGCTAGTGGTCAATTCCGGTCTGTCTTTTCTCTTACTAAAAATCAACTTTCAAGAATTGAAACCAGCACATCCATCATTCGATGATTTGATATCAGAACTTATCTGTTCAATGTTCAACCTGTTTTGAATCATCCAGACCATTCTCAAGATATCCATTCCATCGGAGACCTCAAAGAATATTACCAAGTCAACTTTTGTATTGTCGGTACATTCATTGATGGTCATGTTTCGTGTAGAGATGAGATGAGATGATCTGATTAATTTACACTCATTGCTATGTGCGACAACATAGTTTTCATCATCATGACTTTGATATTTTTAGTATTCACTATGCTTCAATACGTAGGCCATTATGTATAGGCTTTTGACTATCACCTAAGTATGGGTTTGATTCGATAATGCTTTTTATTTCTTTCATCACCTAGAAGTCTCTACACTGCATTGTATCTGCACATTCTATAGAATCATCATCAACGCGGCAGATCTAAAACACTTTCCTTTTTTATATCTTCATTTTCTCGACTTGATATTACTTCAAAACCTTGGTTATTAGACCAACATGTACTCTATATACATCAACGTGAAGCTCCTATCAACCGGTATCCCCTCCTAACCGAACCTTTTAAGTGTCACTTCTTCGTTCCATGAGTATGAATAGTGTCATCTCGTGAAAACTAATAAAGTAACCACTCTTGTAAGCAGATACGCGTAACAATCAAGTATTGAACTTTGTGAACGGTGAACGATTTTTACCATTGAACATGCTAGAAGTGAAAGGGGCCTCATGAAAATTAGATTGATGAAATTGATGGCGAATTTTCGATGGTCAGTTTTATCAAGATTCGAACCAATTCAGATATTCAACCCGTCCCAGTGCATCACTATATCGCAATGATCGAATAATCTAACTACCCGCTTACTTGCCTACCGGCCTGCTCGTTGTCCCTCAAGTTCCTTTCATTATTCCCCCTTTCCCTCTCCTAAAGATCCAAAATTCACAAAAATATTCACCCAAGCCCTCCCGGTAGACTCTCATCCCATCCTCAGACAATCCAAATATCTTCTCCATCTTGAAATAACATTAACAGAGATATACAAACTTACTCATGCGGAAGCATCTACGTGAATCTTTCCCGAACAACCTGTTACTCTCTTCTCACTCTTTCTCTCTCGATTAACATCCCCTAAAGTAGATATACACACATACAGCATACACATACATCTCCCCATCCTAGCCCTCTTAGAACCTCGCATAGATTATTATATACAATAATAACCATCAGGAAATCCTAGATTCTCCACAGCCAGTCAATCAAACTTTTAGTTCTATACCTACCTAACTACTTACCCCATCTCAACCCAACCTAACAGCCATACAGCTTATATCTCGCATCTCGCGTTTTGAGTCCAATATCATGAGGTTTCCACTCCTGCACTTGGTATACATACCACTATACCACCTCCATCTCCATACCCATCTCTATACCCATCGAGACTTATACCATCACCACACAAAGAAAAACACAACCTCCTCTATCCCCAATCTCCATTCCCGCAATCCACACACACACACTCATACATCCTTCCCTTTCCCTTTCTATTCCCTACTACTATTCTCACTCTCATTCCTATTCCACTTCCAATCCAACATCTAACTCAGCATCCAAACACTACTCTCAAAATTCCCTACAGATATACATATCATATCATATCACATCATAACCCAAGTATCCCTCAAGAGATTTTTATTTCGTTTTATTTCTTTTCTTTTCTATAATGTAATGTATTACATTATATAATGTATATTACATTGTATAATATAATATAATATATAT